>MU724833.1:113109-133577 GCA_026770625.1 Nicotiana glauca
AAAGAAAAGAACAACAAAAAGAAGAGGGAAGTGAAAAGCCTTGGTCTTAAATTCAAATTGGCCAAACATTTAAAAAGCCCAAAATATTTTCCCCCCACAACCATCCCCAAAATATTTTCCCCCCAAAACTACTCCCCACCCTATCACTATAAATACACACCCAAAAATAAAGCCACAACCACAATAATAGGACCCCCCGGTCCTGCTCTTCTTCGACTACAATTGACATCAGCGAGAATATACAAAAAGAGAACAATTTTCACCTTGTTCCACTAACCAAACATTCACCAACTCCAATCTATACTCCTAAACAGAGCACAAACAAGGAAATTCTAAGCAACAGAAGAAGCTAACAATTCGACAAAGAAGGCTCCTTAACCCAACTGTTCTTCAGCGTATCATTTCGTCCGTTAAATAAATACCAATCGTTGCATCTCATATTAATTTCTACGCTTTCAACATCGATAATAGTCGACGGAATCAGAAGGTTGTGGAAGGGTGTTTGTTTGCTGTGAGTCGGTGTCAGTTCGTTGAGGTCCAGGTCCCATTCTATCTCCATCCATTTTGTTTTATCTTTTGATTTTCAGATCTTGTTTTTGTTTATGTATGAATAATGTTTGGAGAAGGTTCTCTGTTCATTCTATAATTGAAGGTTCTTTGTTTGCTCTTATGAATGTGTAGCTGTGTGTAGTAGGAAGGGTATGTTTGTTTGTTGAATTTAAGATAAAAATAATTTGAAATATGTTGAAATTGGAAATTAATTCATGTCGGTCATTTGATATCTATGAACTCATTTCAGTTTGTTAAATTTGATAGTTAGATGCGGCTATTACTGTAAAATGGTTATACCTGCAAGGTCTAGGGATGACTATCCTTGTAACATGATATAAGTTCAAAGCAGGGAGGTTGTTCCCAATCTAGGTTCGTCCCAATAACTTTGTGGAAATGAATTCAATGTTAAATATTAGTTCTTACCTACGCAACAACTTAACTCCAAGCAAGCAATTTCATTTTGTATGTATCCTGATGCTAACTTCATTAACGTTAAAGTAACTTAGGAAAACGAATCATGAATGTGTGTAGTATTACTTTTAGGTACGCATTTAATCAAATTATCGTGGTTGTGGACACGTTTGCGTAACATGACCATGATCCTAAATTAATTTGGAATATGCGTTCGCGCAACCTCGATCATTCTTTTTCTTAATAATAATACGGGTTTTGGGCCTTCCAAGCTAGGTAGCATATTTGAATTAGGAGGTTTTCCTCTTGTTCAAGTGTGGACCTGAGTTTGAATTTCGAATTCCGCGAAAGGTTTTCTAATAATAGTAATTAAGAATGCTAATTAATTAGGGCCCTTTTAGAGACAATCTTTAATAGAAAATTGTAGTTCTTTTAGGTTGGCCTTTAAAACAAATGAGACGAGCCTCGCCAAACCAAATACAAATTGTGGGGCCCTCATTAATTGCTTATTAAAATACTTAAAAACCGGGACAGGCCGTTTAGTAAATTTCACGGCCTTCCCAAAATATAATAACACGTTAGCCGCTTTAGGCATGTCTTTTAAATAAAATTACCTTCCTAATACGGGTGTGCATTTCATGTGACCCAAATCTAAATCTCAACGAAGTCGAAATGTGCTAAAGGCCACAGGCGTACTGGTACGGTGTGGTCCGGAATACATTTTCACAACGTTGCAATTCTTGTAAAATTCAATAATAAAGCGGAATATTAATAAATGCACATAAAAATGGAATATATATAGAAATCAGATAAAAACAAATACAACAGTTGAGCGACCGTGCTAGAACCACGGAATTCGGGAGTGCCTAACACCTTCTCCCGGGTTAACAGAATTCCTTATCCAGATTTTTGGTTCGCAGACTGTTAACAGAGACATATTTCCTCGGTTCGGGATTCAAGCGGTGACTTGGGACACCATTAATCTCCCAAGTGGCGACTCTAAAATAAAAATAATAAATCCCGTTCCGACTATCCTTTAATTGGAAAAAACTCCTTTCTTTATATCCTTCACGGGGTGTAGTCATAAAAAGGAGGTGTGACACAAGGTATCAGGGGAAATATATATTATTTATGATTATGAAATGAGGCGTCACAATATGACCTTTACCCGAAAGAGTTATGTTCCAAAGATGCTTGTTTGAAGGAAATATATTTAAAAGTATTTATAGTTGAAGGACTTGATAATTGATTGCACTTATATACATTATTCGTTGATCAATATTTAGGGTGTTTTTTTGTTGCTTTCTATTTATATCATTGGATGATCATTATTATCATCATTGTTATCTGCTTCCTATTATTCTTGTACGCTATATTGTACAGGTTTATTTGGTAGTCTGGTCCTAGCCTCGTAACTACTTCGCCGAGGTTAGGCCAGGCACTTACCAGCATATGAGGTCGGTTGTGCTGATACTACACTCTGTACTCTTTTGTACAGATCCTAGTGCTTTAGACTTCGGACCGCAGTGAGATTTGCTGTTTCTTGTTCATCAGGCGATCCGAGGTAGTCCTGCAGGCATCCGCAGGCCTTGGCGTCTCCTTCTATCTACTATTCATTTTTCCTTCATATATTTCCAGAGAGAGTACTATATTTATTTCTTTCAGACCTTTATTTGTAGTATCTTAGATAGTCTGTGAAGTTGTGAAACAAGTCTTGGGTAGATTTGTGATGGATTGGTATTAACAGTATTATTTAAAACTTTACAATACAGCCTTCGCTTATTCAATTCTGTTGTTATCTAATTGTTGGCTCTTAACTGTTAGCGGATTAAAATAGAAACAAGTTAAATAGTTCAGTTGGTTGGGTTGTCTAGCTTTCATTAGTAGGTGCCATCACAACTCCCGGGGGTGGGAAAATCCGGGTCGTGATAGAGATTGACTGTCACTTTATTAATAAAAGATACTCTCCGAAGATATTGCTATAAAATTTGTGAAGTCAATTGATCAGCTTGCTGATATTTTTACCAAATCCCTCACTGGTCCTCGTATTAGTTATATATGTAACAATCTTGGTACATATGATTTATATGCACCAGTTTGAGAGGGAGTATTAGTTTTATAGTTAAATAGTAGTAAATAACCTTTCTCATATATATTAGGAGTATGAAATGTATTATATATATATATAGGAATCACTGTATCATTGTCAATATTAATCAATAATATTGTCTTCCGTGCATTCTCACAATCTTCTTAAAAATTCTGTGCAATCTCCTGTGAATTTCGTACTGTTTTTTACTTACTTTAAAGTTAGGGCTTAGATCTTTTAAGATATGTCCTAGTTCTATTTTTGTTAAGTATCTCCTTTAATGTTCCCTTATGCCCATCTATATGCATTCTATTGCGATTTTTGTAAATCTGCTGACTAGCTTATTTTTCCTAAAATTAGGGCTCAGACCTATTATGATTCTTATTTTATCAATACTTTCCTATAGCTTTCTATATGCATGTTACCTTCCTTTGATCATTCTGACTGATTTTACTATCCTAAAATTAGGGTTCCAATTTTTATTTCACTAATTCTGCCTTTCTGTTCTTGCTTGTTTACCTTAGCTCTGTTAATCAAAGTGTTAATTGATTTACTTGCCTAAATTAGTTTTGAATATAGTACCTGTATTTTTTTATTAAGTTCTTACTCGTTCTTACCTTATTTTTGTACCCGTACTACTGGCTGCTTTTTTTTGACTCCTAATTGATTGTGGAATCAGTTTCTTACTTTATTTGACCTCATTCTTAGATATTCATTGATTCCATGTGAGATTTTCCTTAAATTAAGTGGTAATTATTGATTTTGTCCTCTTAATTGATTCATGTTGACCATAATTGGTTGATTAACTAATTTTCATACCTTATTTGTGTGTAATTGATTTTATACCTTATTTATTTTACTCTATTGTATGCTATAAAAGGCCGTCCCCTTGTTCTAATTTAAAAGGACACATTGAGACACTTACACGCTTTACAACTTCTTCGCTGAACAACCTTATAACTTTCAAACTCTCTATTCTCAAAAGCTTAAGCTCTCTTTCTATTGTTCTGATTTTTGCACTGTTTGGCCGGATGAAAGCTAAGGCTAGATTCTCTGGGGTTTAAACTGCTGTTACATTCCTGTTTGCTTTCTTCTCAACTGGTATGCTTTAACTTCTGTTATCCTATTCTATTCCATGTGCTTATTTGGTAAGTTTAGTTCAAAATCTCAGCATGATTCTATTTTCCATATGAATATATGATTCCACTTAGTGATAATACTAAACTAAGTTATCTCCAATAATGTGAAATATTGTCCAATTCAGCTGTATGTTCACTGTTCTGACTATTGTTAGATACTGCAAGCGTGTAATGTGTGGCTAATTATGTATGTTAGTTCAAATGTTCTTGCTTTTGTGATTACTTTAAATGCTGGTTCGAGTATTTAGTGTGAACAAATATCAACTTATTTAAATTATATGCTGAACATGAGTTTTGTTTGTTCTTTGGTGCGGTTCTGTTCTATGTGTGTTAGTTTCTAAATATGTCCATCTTACCCTGACCCTTCTGAAAATTAGCTATTTTTTAGGACTGTCCCTTTTACCCTCTATGTACTCATTTTCAAATTGCTACTCTTAGTCCTTTAGGTTCCTACCACTCCCAGTGTAAGCAGTGCCTAGGTCCGTGAGACTCCTTTGAACTCTAACACATTGGCGTTGGCCTTCCAATATTTTATGAACTATTTTTTTAAGTGTGGTCCTAGCGAGAGCATTTTCCGGGGTCCCTGAGGCCCTTGGGAACTTTAACATACTAGGAACCTAATCTTATGTGTCATGGATGGATCATCCTTTATGCTTCAAAGTTTCAATGTTTGAAGGCCTGGTTCCCAGGTTTATAATGGGCCTATGAAGGCACACTATAGTATAATGGATAATGTTATGTAATTTATTCATTTCGGGTTGTAATAATTTATGTAATGAACAGATTCAGGGCTTATTAGTAAAAGCTGGGGGGAGGGGGGTTTCCTTATATCTTTATTAAACTCAGGTAGAAATTTTGCTTATAGGTTCATTGTACCATGTGAATGTTATTACTCATTTAGAGATCCTGTATATAGGATATTTTCTGATTGTTTGTGACTCTGCATTTTCACACTTTTGACATACTAGAGACATTGCCTATAGGTCTTTTGTTAATGTTGCATTAGAAATTCATGTTCATAGGATCCGCATATATTTCCAATCTCAACGTGCATTAGTGATCATGTATATAGGATCTTATTTATATGAACTAATAAATTTTTCTGGCAATTTGCTTAAAATTCTACCCTCGTATGATTAATAGATACAATGCCTATAGGAAATAAAATTTCAGTTTCAACTTAGATACCATGTCTATAGGAATAAAAGGAATCAGTTTCATAACCTAAAAATCATGTTTATAGGATTTAAACTAATAGATGTCATTCCTATAAGGTGAAATCAGTTTGTGAACTTAGGAACCATGCTTATAGAGTTTAAATCAAGTCAACACTTAGAGATCATGTCTATAGGAATTAAATTAATTCTGCAACTGAGAAAGCATGCCTACAAGATCTAAAAAGATAAAACCTGTCTTCACGAGTTAAAATGGTAATTTGCTTAGAAACCATGTTATAGGTCTATAATTAACAGTTGTAGATACCATGCCTATAGGATTATGTCAATCACCAAGGCAAATTTGTAGGGTTATTAATAATTCCGGGGTCTAAAATTGTGATATCTTACTATCTGAAAATGCCCTGATTCAAGGCTTAATAAAATCAGTAGGCAAATTGATAGGTCTCGATGCCCGCCTTAATAAAACTGTTGTCTTGCATTTTGTCTTTTCTCATCTAGATATCCTGTCTATAGGATCCTAAATTAACGAAATATGTTGATTTAACTGCGTGCATTTATTGTCTACTTGTAGAGGTTAATATGAGCCCGTATTTGCTTCTTAACTGATAGTCCTATTTGAATTTTTTTTGTTACCTAGCTTTTCTCATTTAAGCAACATAGGTTAGTCTAGAACCACCCTAGATAGAGGTCCTAAAATACCTCAAGGACCATCGGTAAGGGACGGGTAATGCGTGCATAAGGCACGAGTTAGAAGCTACTGGAACGCGTAGGTAACAACTAAAAGATAGTAATTGGGTAGTAAAGAAAATGATAGCACATGCGCTAATGCTATGATTAAAACTCGTCTTGAGGGAATTACAAAGCATTGCATGGAATGATCCTATAGGCTAAAAATTTTAGGACCACCCCCTATACTCCTGTATAAAACTAAGTTGAATATTATATCTGTCTAATTTGTTTTCTCCCCTTTTAAGACTAACTGGCTTAATTTAAATTCGGTCGGGACCCACCGTTGTAGACCTCGAGGGGTGCCTAACATCTTCCCCTCAAGGTAATTTCGAGCCCTTACCCGATCTTTGGTGACGCAAACTAGTTTCATGAGTTAACTTCTCTAGGTACCTAACGCATCTTAATCCATTAGGTAGCGATTCTTCAAATCCCTTACCCCGTTCCAAAAGGAAGGGAATTGTCTTATAAATATCGAAACCCGATAACGGGAAAAAAGGGGGGCGCGACAACTATTTTAACTAAATAGAAGGTTTTAACTTATTAAATTTAGAGAGGTGGTTCATGTAACATTCCAACTAGTGGAAAGATATTTAAAGTTATTATAGAATATAAAAGTTTGGACAATGTTGCCAAATAAGTTTCTACTCTTACGTACTTTGCACCTTCGAAAGAGTTGATTGCAAGTGTTTAGGGAGCCAAAGCTAGTGGTGTGCATTCGAATCGGTTTATCAATAAATCGAATCGATTACTTGTTATCGAAATCGAAATCGAAAAAATCGAAAGCTTATTGAAACGATAACGATAAGCATATGTACAAATCGATAATCAATAAGTAATTATCGATATGGGTCAAAATCGAATCGATAAATCGAATGCACACCCCTAGACTGTAGACGCTTGTTAAATGAGTAATTACCTATTTGTGTAGATTAATATAACATACAAAATGTATATATATTCTGCTACTATTTTGAAAGCGGCTATTCAATATTATTTTCCCTAATCTATACCCTTGTCTTTACCCTAAGTTCCTTACCCTATTATTTCCTCTACCACATTTAAGGAATGAACATATTTAAAGATCAAGGGAACGAAGTTCAAATTAATAAAAAACAAAATTAGTCGTGATGATGTGTTTTGTTTTATTTTTTTTATACCGTTGGAGTGTTGGTGGCATACATTTGATCCCTTACTTTAGTTTTATTGCATGTGCTTGTTGAGACAATTTTTATATTATAAATGGTGTTCGTCTTATTTTAGCTTCTTTGTGTCCATATTAGTTAGGCGCGTTTATAGCGATATACTTTCCGTGGAATCCCGAAAATTTTCTTATTGATGTAATCGATAACCGAATCGATAAGCCCATAAAATCGATAAATCGAAATCGAAAAAGTTGAAACCTTATTGAAACGATAACGATAAGCATATGTACAAATCGATAATCGATAAGTAATTATCGATAAGGGTCAAAATCGAATCGATAAATCGAATGCACACCCCTAGCCAAAGCCTGCCAACATGTTAAAATATTTTGGAATCAAAAATCAAAAGTGTGAGATTTTTTTCTCAAATCGTTAATGAGATGTGCAAAAGTCCTTTGAGCAAATGCCGGAGAGAAAATGTTGTATCGTGAAATGCAATATTGTCCAGGTATGGTCAAAAATAAAAATGAGTTGGTTAAGGAGGTTATAATCACGTTGTTTAACGAGATGGTGAATTGTGGGATTCGCCGTGATAAACCTACGAGTTACTGTCATCTCTGGTTATTCTTCGCTTGGTGATGCTAGCCTTGTCGGGGCCCTCGTTGAGATTATATATAAATGAAAAAGATGCTCACTTAAATTGTTTTGCCAAGACCGTGCTTCTTGACATGTATGTCAAATGTGGGAACCTAGCTATGGCTAGGAAGATCTTTGATGAATTAGGTACATATAAGAACTTAATAACATGAAAAGCAATGATACAGGGTACAATGCTTTGATTTTCATGTATTCCAAGTGCGTAAGTAAGAGAGATGCTTGTATGGGATAAAATTAACATAATTATATGTGGACCTAGTTGACATTAAGAAATCTTTCGAAGGCTACCACATGTCGTCAACAGGAGGTAATGATTTGGTCTCAAAAGGTCGATGTCATGAGAAAACACCATGTCGTCGACTAGGTCGAGATGACTCAACAGAGAACGAAGAAGCGGACGAGCATCCCATATATTAAAATAGCAACGGTTAGTTTTAGAAATATGGCTCCCCAGAGAATATTCAAGTGAATATTCCTCCTAGTTATACTATTTAGGGTTTTGTGACCCATACACCCTTATACATAGAAAGATATGTAGTCATAAAGGGGATTGGACACTCATTGTAGTAAATAATATATTGACATTATGTGAAGATTCTCACTTTATCATACACATACAAAGTCCACCTTTTTCTTAGATCTTTATCTATCCTTTCTCTCACGATAAAGGAAGATCTGAATATTCAAAGGCTTATCACTATCTATCCTTGTCAGAAGAAATATTAGGGAATCTCACCCTTTTCGGGTGACCCACATCCAATTATTTACATAAATTCCAGTTACTGTTATTTATTGCCATGTTGTTGCCTCTTTTCGTATTTTTGGATCACTGATTACATCATTATTGTTGTTAGTTATTGCTACTCGAATAGCACAAGTGAGATCCTACTACATAAATATTTAGAGCATGTTTGGATGGGCTTATTTTAAGTGACTTTTAAGCCAAAATAGCTTTTAAGCAATAAGTTAGGAATTCTAGCTTTTGGCTTTTGGCTTTTGGCTTTTGGCTTATTTTTGTCATTTTTGCTTAAAAGCACTTATTTTACTTTAGTCAAATACTACAAAATAACTTAAAAGCTATTTTGGCTTAAAAGCACTTAAAATAAGTCAATCCAAAGGGGCTCTTAATCTATTTCTTGGATATTAATATTGGCTAAAATATAATAGACTAAGAAAGAAATAGTAGCAACAATATTTGGATCAATGTTCTACCATACATGGAGGGCTAGAAACTAGAAACTGGAGAATGTTTAAAGGTGTCAATGTAAATATAGAGGATGTAGTAAGACAGATTTAGAGGGTGTTTGTCTAAGCTTATAATTAAGATGGTCAAACTAGCTTATAAGCATCTTTTAGCTTATCTACGCATTTGATAAACACCCAAAGTACATATAAGTCAAGTGCTTATAAGTTAAAATCAGTCATAAGTCATAAGTTTGTCACCCTCAACTTAAGGCTTTTCAGCTTATAAGCATTTCTAGTTTGACCAAATCTATACTATTTTATCCTTAATTATATTTTGTAATTTACAAAATAATTTTCCTAAAATAAATTTTCTATCTATCTCTTCATTCCATATTCGTTGTTCACCCATTTATTTACAAAGAAACTTTTTAATTTATAATCTTTTTAAAAAATTTAAGGATATTTTAGTCATTTTAATTAAAAATGGCTTATCAACATTTTTTACCAAACACATTAACTGCTTATTATCAGTTTCAACACTTCTATCCAAACACAAAAATGCTTATTTAAAATACTAGTTTCAGCATTACAACCTTATCACCTATTTACAATCAACTAATCTAAACGGGCTCTAAGCAGGATGTTATAGAAAGAATAAATATAATAGGTAGATCAAAAAAGGATCATACATGTATAGAATTTCTACAAAAGATTACTACATAATTCTAACTAGTATTTTCTAAAGGCTTAGTTTTCATAGCATCCTTCCTAGAAGGTGGTTGTGGTATTAAGTGCTCTTTAGGTGTAATGATTTTGTTATAAATGGCAATATTCATAGTTTGTTACCAAAATATTGGCTAAGATTAAACCCTACTTTATTATAAAATTCGATTATAAACCTAGATCTAAGTTTTTGGGTCATATAGTTTGGTGCCGACTATGAGGATTATCTCAGCCAACTTTTTAGTTTCCATTAGATCCATAACTTGCGTGACTTGTCAATCTAACGAGCCATATGGTTTATCTTTTTGCTCTATGCGAACAAAAGTCTCCATGGCAGGTAACCAAGGAAATGGGACGAAGGCAACAAATAATGTTTCCCTCAACCTCTTGCACCTTTCTGCAACACAAAAAAACAAACAGGAAAGGGGCATCACGTCCACAGGAGAGGGGGAACCACCCGCTATGAAAAATCTCCTCGAAGCATGGCTAACTGACACTCTGGTCAATGTGCTCGATAAGCAAACCCCATGCACGACTACATAAACCACCAGAGTCCATCCTGCACAATGCAGGAGTGAACAAGACGACCAACCAAACCCTCCAACTTCAGGTAAAACTCACACTATCATTGATAGTGCAGATGACAACGTCCTTGCCGCCATGCTGAAAAGAATGGAAGAAATGAAAAACAAGAATAGGCCACTCAGGGACGATATAAAAAAGCACCATCAATGGGTAGACAAAATATGCAGATGACAACGTCCTTGCCGCCATGCTGAAAAGAATGGAAGAAATGAAAAACAAGAATAGGCCACTCAGGGACGATATAAAAAAGCACCATCAACGGGTAGACAAAATACCAGGTGCTCCCATGTTATTAACAAAAAGAGAAGCTGACAGATTCGTGGAATAGTGGTACGGGGAAGAAGAGACTCCGCACACCATATCCAAAACCTTTAAGATGCCCACATATCTCATAATTTACGATGGGACGATAGATCTTGAAGATCATGTAACCCACAATGTCATTGCCGTGGAAGGTGACGACCTGACCAAAAAGCAGGTGTTCTCCATATTGCTGAAAATATTCGGAGAGACTCTCAGTGGAGGGGCATTGACATGGTACTCACAGCTGCCCGCTTATTCCATATAAACATCCGAAGAGATGGCCAATAAATTTGTAATAGCGCATGCCGGGGCCAAGAAAGCTGAAACAAGGGTGAACGATATCTTCCATTCAAACAATCCCCGAGAGTAGGATTGAGGGACTTCCTCACCCGGTTCAATAGCGTAAGGACGACCTTGCCATACTTCTACAAAGGGATGGTCGTGGCATCCTTTTAGAATAGCTTGAGCAAAGAGGGATCGAGGGCGACCATAAAACTACTGAGTCGGCTAATGAAATACCCACCATCCACTTGGGATAAAATTCGTAATGCCTACTTTGACAAGGTCAGAATAGACGACGACAACCTCAATGGACTAACTCGAAGACTCACCTCGGTACAACCAGAGCCTATGAAAAAACGCAGTTATAATACAAGAAGGGATCATCCAGTGTCGCAGCCAAGCAGGGAACAACACCAATCCTATGTTAGGACACCTGCCCTACCTAGGCCGAGATTAGTCACGCACAGGAATGGTCGAGGTATGCCCCTTTACTATATGCTCACAACTTTTATGTGTCTCCTACACAGTTGGTCTATGCTCTTGAGAAGCTCGGAACAAAGGTAAAATGGCCACCAAAGATGAGATCTGACCCAAGCACTAGGAAATATGATGCCCTCTGCGAATTCCACTAAGAATGTGGACACAAAACAGAAGATTTCATCGCCCTAAGACTAAAAGTAGCAAATTTGGTGCAAAAAGGGAATCTAAAAGAACTACTCAGCGACAAAGGCAGGAACACCTTAGCGAGGGGCCGAAAATGCCCACACCTACCAAAGCCGCCTTCACCAACTCGCACCACCAACATGATCATTGGTGGCAACAACAACGCCTCAATCAACAACATCAAATTCATCTCCACCCACAAGCTCAAAAAATTAATCACCCACGAACGGTATGACAAACTCGAAGAAAGTATCATCTTCGATGAGTCAGATGCCGATTGTTTGACTTTCCCCCACAATGATGAACTAGTCATTATTTTACGAATCTTAGACACCGATGTTAAGAGAATTGTGGTAAATGAAGGAAGTGGGGCATGCATCATCCATCCCTGAGTTCTCGCACAGATGAGACTCGAGGATAAGATAGTGTTGGTTGCGTTACACTAAATGACTTAATAATGTAGTTGAACAGATTTGGGGAGAAATTACACTCCCCGTCCTCGCCGAAGGGGTGACTCTAGATACAACAGTCTATTTCATAGACCAGTGTCACACCTCTTTTTTTCCGAGGGGATAGAAAGTTTTTTCAATTAAAATGATATTATTCGTAATGAGATTATTTAATTATTTCAGAATCACCACTTGAGATACTCCCTTCGTTTTAAATTAAATGAGGTAGTTTGACTTGGCACGAAGTTTAAGAAAAAAGGACTTTTAAAATGTGTGGTCTTAAATGGCTTAAGGGGTAAAGCTTTGTGGGGCCATGACTTTTGTGTGGTTATAAAAGCTTCTCATTAAGGGTAAAATGGGGAGTTTAAAGTTGAATTATTTCTAAACTTAGAAATGTGTCATTTATTTTGGAACAAACTAAAAAAGAAAGTACCTCATTTAGTATGAAATGGAGGGAGTAATTATTATGGTGTCTCAAGTCATCATTTTATTTTAAAATCCCAAGTCGAAGAAATTGACTCTCATTTATGGTCCGCAAATACAGAAGATCGGGTAAGGAATTTTGTTAACCCAGGAGAAGGTGTGAGGCACTCCCGAGTTTTGTAGTTTTAGCATGGTCGCTCAACTACTAATAATAGACCTAATTATCTGATTTATTACATATTTAAAACATATTGTGCATTTTTGTCTTTCTAAGCGCTTTTAATATTTATGGAGTTCTTTTGGAACAAGTCGCAATGTCGTGCACTTGTTGTTTTTGTACATATAGCGAATCGCATCACGTGAAACGTATCCGGAATTTACAATATATTTATTTTATTATTATTATTGAAGTTATGGTCGAGTTACGTGAAATGCACACTCAAATTGGGATTATGTATCATGATTATGCCACGCGAACCATACCTATAGTCACGATGCTTTATTTAAGACGCCTAAAGCAAATTATGATATTCGAGACTTATAGAATATCCCAACATTCAAATGTTGGCTATCTAAACAAATTATATTTATACATTAAGTTAATGTTAATATACTTACAGACCTGATGTCTATATATCAAACGAATGCTACATCAGTAAAAAAATTATAATAAATGTCCACTGTCAAATTGACGCTCCACTTAAATTATAAGAAGCCAACCAACTAGTTTCTCATAGTGAATCTTTAAAATCGATAATGAGCTCAATAATTTCACACCTCATTCAATCTCTGAGAATTAAGGTATATAGAAGAACAACTATCAGTACAACAAGAGGCTTCACTCTTCCAGTAAGAAACAAACAAGTAATGACACCAATCAATTACTTTCAAAAGTAAGAACAGCCTTATGTAGGTATACTGATATGCAAAACGTTTTTTTAAAAATAAAAAAAAAAAAACTTTCTCGAAACATCCAGCATACGGCAAGTAGCAACTCAGACCTGCACCACCACTTTTATATTTTTCCGAAAAAAAAAAATCCAGATCTACGAGACATGACTTCCATCCAAAACAACCACATGTTTTAATCAATTTCCATGAATTCACGAAGAGCATACAAAAGTCTAACTCATTTGATTCTGATTAAAAAACAGAAACACTAATTATATAGATCTGTTAATTACATGTCGAACTCATTAGCATACGATATCATTTCATCATAAGGTTCAACACATTTAAAAAATATATGACGCGATATATAAATTACCTCGAAACAGCACAGGAGAAGAAACAGGAGCGGATCTATCCTTGTCCAAGCGGTGTCACGTGACACCGCTTGGTCGGAAAATTTCACTAAATAAGTACATATAATTAAAATCCATCAGGAAAAACGTAGTTAAATTTATTAAAGTGACACCACATAACAACTGTGATTGTGTAGCTCAACTGGATGGTGGCGCTTAGGTTTTCATTAAAACGTCGCAAGTTCGATTCCCTGTGGTTTTATTTTTGATTTAACGTCTTTGTGCCTCATCTATAATAAAAAATATGACCATTGACCTCTTAAGCATTAACATTACACTAAATCAATGTATAAAGAGTTACATTTGCATATTTTATGCAACAAAAATTTATCTACTTGTACTATAAGTTGGCTATTTTTTTTCTTTTTATCTTCTTTTTCGTCATTGAAATTGATTAAGAACAATTTATAAAATTGTGGGAATGACGAATTTGTGCGATTACTTGGTGTTATATTGAAAAGCATTTAGTATTGTTTTTAATGAGGTTATGTTGAAAACATTCAAAAAATAAAAATTCATATCTTGTAATATACTTGAGTTGTGTTTTATAAAACTAATTCAAATTATATTTTTTTAAATATATTGTTATAGTGAATTATTGTTTGTTATTTAAATCATGACACTGCTTATGAAAAATCTTGCGTACGCCACTGAAAAGAAATTAAGACCGAATAAGGGCGGAAAAACTAAAGAGGAGCTCAGCTAGTTGCTATAGCAGAAAAAGCTTGAAACAAAGATGGAATCTAGCTTGAAGAACCTAGAAAATGACAGAGAAAATCCTTTGAAATCGACTGAAATAACTATAGTTTTGAAAGAGGAAAAAACTCTACTACTTTCTAGATCTAAAGTGAGAATATGTGTTCTTGGGGGAAAGTTCTGGCCGTGTTGTTGGAGAGGGAAAGGGAGTTCTGGCCGTGGGTGTTGGGGAGGGAAAAAGGAGTTCTGCATTTCTTTGAGAAATCAGAGAAGAGATCCTTCGTCTTTCTTGAAAGAGGAGACGGTCATGTCCAGAATGAGGTGGAGCCCTTGGGTTCCAGGAGATAGAGTCCGAAATTTTTTTGATGATTTTTTGGACAAAAAGTACATTTTTAATGTTAAAAAAAAATACACAAATAAGTAATTCGCAGTATTAAAAATAATTATTTAATTTATTAAACTAACACACACAATTAATTTTGTTTAAATTATAGTAGACGACATGGCTTTTCCGCCGCCTGCGCATCCTGGACCTGCCGAGGATCAGCTGTTAGTGTTGCAAGGCGACCATAGGTCCTCCTACGTATGAGAGGGACAGCTATCGGAGCAGGCTCTCCGCCCTAGGAGACCTGATGATTTGTGAGAGTTCATGGCGGAGCATCCTTTCCATGCCCGCGTAGTTGCGCGCTTACAGGCTATTTTTGAGCTTGGACGGATGCAGCTCGACTGGTCTCTTATCACGGCGTGGTAGAGCGGTGGCGACCGGAGACACACAGTTTTCACTTGCCTACTGGAAAGGCCACCATCACGCTGCAGGATCTTCAGGTTTTGTACGGGATGCGCGTAGATGGACGGGCTGTGACACTGCCCCATTACATTAGATCCTTGACGCGCGCCCAGTTTTTGGATATGATGGGGCAGCTTATTGGTTTTAGACCAGAGGGTGGCGTTGGGGGCAGTCGAGTTCTTTTGTCAGCCATTAGAGATCATATGGCTTTGTTGCACCCTGACATTACCGGGGAGACGGAGGATCTCCACATTGAGAGATACACGCGGTTGGCTCTGCTCCTGCTTTTCGGGTGTGTCTTGTTCACAAACACTTCGGGGAGTAATATGAGTCTTCGCTTTCTCCATCATCTTCAGCGGGTGGATGATTTACCTCAATACAGCTGGGGTGCTGCTGTTCTGGCATACCTGTATAGGAGCATGTGCCGGCCGAGCATGGGTCCAGCGGTGGACATATGTGGTTTTCTGCCCCTCCTACAGGTGACAACATTTTCGAATACTCTGTTCATTATTCTGAATTCTATATGGTCAAAATGACTCATAAATTTTACATCAACCTTTTATCTTAGGTTTGGGCCTGGCTGTGGATCATGCCGTTGCAGCCACCTCTACCACCACTTGCGCTCGGTCAGGCTTATCCGTTTTTCCCTCTAGCTTCTAGGTGGATTCTCCGACGTGAGGACTACCGAGGGAGCGATGCTCATCATAATCTCCCCCTTGTCAGGGATGTGTTAGATATACTGGTGGACGGATAGGTAAATATGTACCTACCCTTGCGAATTAGTAATTGAGTTCTGTTGCGAATACTTAGTTTTATGTTATTATTTAGTAGTTCATCTGGACGCAATACAGCGACGAGTTGCTAGCTCAGTTGCCTGATATTTGCTCAGTCGACAGACTGCTTTAGAGCACCTCCGTCCTGATGATCTTCTTCGATCAGGTTGAGTATCATGCCACAGAGCGTGTGCTTCGCCAGTTTCACCGTCCCAGCCTATACTGGGGGAGCCTGGATGGAAGGCTACACACTATCAGCGGAACGACCGTGCCAGGGTAGACATTACATATATGGCATGGCTAGAGCAGCATGTCCATACTTGGGATGAGCAAGGTCACCGCATCCCGCCAGCACCTACATTTACCCAGGAGGCCACCATTCATCTGTATGTGTCACGGTACCGCCGCCATACCCGACGGATGATCGGGAACCCCATTCATGTGCTTGGCGATCGCTACAGACCATACGCCGGGAGGCACGAGGCACTGGTATGTTTTTGTGGCTTATTAATATTTTATAATTGTTATATAGCGTTATTTAATTAATATTTTAAATGTTTCAAAGGCTATTGGGACTCATAGCCTCTACTAGTTGGGCCAGGAGATGCAGCAGCAGGACGACAATACTGCACTCGTTGAGTATGGCCGGCGGGTGGAACAGTTGGCTTGTCGGACCCTGCTTCAGGCGAGAGATGCCGCGAGGTTAGACCACGAGGCTTAGTATGCGGCGCTAGAGGACTACCATCGGGGTAGGGGTGTCCCACGAGGCAGGGGTAGTGCACGAGGGAGGGGTGCCCCACGAGGCAGGGGTGCGCCACGGGGTCGCGGGGGTCGTGGGGGACGGCGAGGAGGTGGTCCCCAGGATACGATAGGGATGTTGGAGATGCGGCTCTTGGAGATGATCAGCCGGGTTATGGACCTCAGTTCGATGAGCCATCCAGCAGCATGCCGTCGTACAGTCTTCATCTATCTCTGCCAGCATCGCAGGTCACCCCATCAGGAGCATTGTCGATCACGGGTACATTCGACGGGGATGTAGACCAGTACTTTGCATGTCCATCTACCACAACTGAGGATCGGCCCACCCGGGATATTGATGGCAGGCGCAGGTTGAGTTATGCCTCATCCCCGGTGGTTGATGCGGATCTACCACAGGCGCAGGTATGTTTGTATTACTTTAAAATTTCAAAGTTGTTTTCTTTTCCTTAATGAGCTAACATTAATTATTTTTTAACTTTCTTATGAAGGTTTCGTCCCAGCCCATCTTTGAGGCTACTACATGCTTTGATGAGGATACCACGGATGCATATACTCAGGCGGCGGACGAGACCACGGTGAGAAAATATTTTTTTGACTCTACACGTACAACACAAATATTCTTTTTAGGTTTGCTAAGATTACTACTTGTGTTGTAGGTTGGTGACGGTCCCACGGCCTATTCTTCCGATCCTACTAGCTGTGGTGTCGATGCTGCTGTACATCCTCACATAAAGAGGCGGCTTAATGACGATGATCCAGATAGTGTACCCGGGCGACAAGGGATGCGACTTAGGCCGGCAGCAGCCCTGAAGCACAGAGGCTGCGGGACTCACTGATTTACTTGTATTTTTACTTTGTGTAAATAGTACATTATGTAATTAATGGTAACTATTATCTTTTAACAATAGTTTTATTTTAATTGCGTTTGAACATCAATTTTACTAAAATAGTACGTCACTAACATAAACGTTGCAAACCTAAAACGTAGTACTATACTGTGAATTAATTATTAAATTATTAACGACAAGACAGCTCCATAAAACGTAGAACTATAATGCGAATTAATTATTAAATTTATCAACAAGAAACTAGGTTTTTTTAAATAATTTACATCTTTTTCAGAACGACAAGACAACTCAAAAAAATGCAGTACTACACTGCAAAATCATGATTAAATTTTTCTGCAAGAAACAAGCTTTTTCAACTTAATTTACATCTTTTTTAGAACGACAAGACAACTTAATAACACGCAGTACTATACTGCGAATTAATTATTAACTTTTTCTGCAAGACATCAGCTTTTTCACATGATTTTCATCTTTTTCAGAATGACAAGACAACTCCATAACACGCAGTACTATACTGCGAATTAATTAATTTGTCTCGCCTATAAATAATGGGCTCATTGTAGTTATTTTGTGTGCTCAAAAATTACTACAAGCAAATAATTCATTAAAAGCAAATATGGCTCAACCAGTTCGTGCACCAAAGTGCTACTATGGAAAATCATGCACGATGCAAGATTGTTGGGATAGTGGTGAAGCTGGACGCCGCTACTGACACTGTCTAAACCAGTTTTACAATATTCCTGGCGAACCTATGTGTGAGTTTGAGGAATGGGTTGATGAACCATGTTACCAGGAGTACTACAAAGGATAACTGAACTTTCTTCATAATCAAAATTTACGCCAACTTGAAATGAAAAGAGAAAGCGATAGAATTATTGTAGAAATAAGGGCGAAACTGAAGGAGATGGGGGAAGAAAAATGGAAAGCACAATGGAATTTTCAAGCACAAAAGGAATGTAAACAAAAAGTATAAACGGGAACTTGCGGAGGTGAAGGTGAAACTGAAAGAGGTAGAAGAAGAAAAAGAACAACTGGAAGAAAGATTTAAGTGGTTGGAGCGAAGAATAAGTGGCAATCGGGACTAAACAATCCCTACTATGTGTTTAGTGTACTTTTCATATTTCATGTATTTTTATTATGTTGCCTGCTATGTTTGTGCTGTAGTAATATTTTCCTTGTTTGATGTACTAAATTTTATTTTAATTGAAGTGGACATTAAGTTTAAGTGCTTGTATTGTTATGTGAAACTATCAAACCACGCTTTACATATTATATTTTCCTACAAGTACAAAGATTTTTCTTCACTCATTCCAAAATACACAAGTACAAACACGTATTACAAAAAACAATACCAAAACAAAATACTAGGGGTATCCTTGATAGTTGGGTACATTCGACGAACTTGCACCAGGAGCCTGATTACCACCACCACGCATACCACCTGAAGGACATTTACGACGGTCGTGTCCTGTTTGCGAGCATATGCCACATTTACGCGCATAAACGAACTCACCAACATTCATTTGGTTCTGTATACGCGTTCTCTTTTGCACTTGCAGCTTGTGCAAATAGTCCTTGTTACATACCATCTTAAAAGGTTCCGGCGGCCAATAATGCTCAGCACCTAATGGATGCAACTTCCCACTATACATGTCTACGTATGCAGCAACACTGTATTACCTATCAATATAGTTTGTTGCCCCATATCCAACTTGTTGAAAGCACTTCAACGCATGTGCGCACGGCATGTGGTAGATGGTCCATTTCCCACATGAACATAACCTTCCATTTTCATTCACCGTCTGTAGATTATTCCCACGGTGTCCGTGGATAGCGGTATTAACTTCAAAAACACCTCGTTCATGACCGTACTAAAGAAATGAATGCCACTATACTCGCCTCCTAGACCTTTCAAATCTTCTCATAGGTATTGGCATAAATTCAACACCCCTATCAATCAATGCCGATGCAGCTGCATGCCTTTCAACAAACCTCTCCATACTCTGTTTGAATGTCATGCGGACCATGGCAGTGAGAGGCAGTCCACGGGCAGACTTCAACAAGCCGTTGAATGACTCCGACACATTTATAGTGAGGGCTACCCATCGTCTACCGCCATCAGCATGCAATGTCCACATGTGAAGCTCATGTTGCATCAACCAAGTATAGGCTCGTGGATATATCTGCCGGATCGCTTCCATGCGCCTCGTGAATTTGCACTGCTGATGCTCAGTTGCAGCCATCCACATTAAGTCATGCAAGGCCTTGTGATGAAATTTCTTCTGAAAATTGGCATTCAGGTACCTCACACAGTAACGGTGGTATGCATATGGTTCATGCCATTTAGGCAAGTGACGTACAGAACTTAAAATACCACCATGATGATCAGATATTAGACAAATACTTGAACACTGTTTGACAACATGCTGCTTCAAGCGGTTCAAAAAATGCGTCCACGTCTCTTCACTTTCGTTGGCACAAATGGCAAAAGCTAGTGGAAATATTTGTGTAACGACCCGACCGGTCATTTTGCGTATCAGCATTCCGTTCAACAGTCGGAGGCCATGAACAGCTTCATTTCAAGTATTATGACTTGTACGCGTGGTCAGAATTTGATTTCGGGAAATTCGGAGTTGATTTGGGAAGAGAATTCTCATTTCGGAAGCTTAAAGTTGGAAGAATGAACTAGGATTGGAATTTTTAGTAAACAACCTCAGAATTGGGATCCGAAGGTTCCAGCAGGTTCGTATGATGATTTCGGACTTGGGCGTATGCCCGGAGTGGGTTTTGA
>MU724834.1:0-38848 GCA_026770625.1 Nicotiana glauca
TATTTCCAGCATATGTCAGGCCGGTGTTAGGTTCCTCGAAACCTCTCGGGTTGCCATATCGATGATAGAGAAAATATAGAGTACAACACCCATCCTCTAAACACGGGTCTTGGACATCCCGACTGATACTCAGCAACTCTAAAAACCTGTGGAGTATGACCGGTCTCGGCGATGAAGGATATCTATTTCGCATGTTTCCATTAAGACCGTCATACCCTGCTATTTCTTCCAATGTTGGTGTAAGCTCACAATCAGAGAATCTGAAGACATTTCGAGTCGGATCCCAAAACGGTATCAAGGCTTCAACAATATCCTTTCTCGGTTTTATGTTCATAAGTCCCACAAGGCCACCTAGAATTTTTACCACTGATTTTCTGCTTTCATTTCCGAGGTCGTCCCACCATAAATGGAGATTAAGGGGTATCTCGCTCAGGACTGAGAAGGTTTTGATGTCATTTGAATTCATCCTGCACATTTTATTTGAAATAATTTAATGATTAAAGGGAAAAGTGGCTATTTTTTTTTTTTGCAAAATTTTCTTTTAAGAAACTACAAACTCAATGATTAAAATTTCATTAAAATTTCTCATCCTGGGGTCCATGGGGCATCACTCAGCATCACCACAGGCCAATCGCAAGATTGAGAAAGTTTTAATACCAATCGTGGCTATTTCAGCAAAACCGGCCATGTAATGGTTTATTTGATAAAGTGGCTATTTTTATAAAGTTGTTAAATGACCAAATTTGATTTTTGTAGATACGACATTTCAGCACTTCTAAAAAGAAAATTTTAAAGCTGTTCCCGCAAATTATTTAAAATGACTCAAAGTGGCTATTCTTGTAAAAATAGCCTTCCGGCGTCCTTTTAAGGGACATTTGGCTTGTTTTAAACAAAAATAACGTCACCCGACTTATTTAAAATCAAAATTTTGAATTTTTTCGGCTATTTTTGCAAAAGGTGTGGTTGGACCCGTCAAGGGTTGCCTACGTATCTCACACGTAGTGAGAATCAAACCAGCATAGTTCGGGCCGATTGGCCAAAATCAAAACTATTTTTTAACCAACAATTTTTTTTTTCAAATATTTTCTCTTTTTCCACTTTTTCATTTTTTTTTTCAAAAAAATCTGGCAGCATTTTGGTACTATTTGGGCATTGGATTTTTTCACAATAAATGGTTATGTTCCCTTAGTCCTAACACTGCTATTTTTCAAAAAAGTTCACTCATTGTATACAAGTCGGTCAACATGCGAAGCCGAGCAAATAAATGCAAGTAGCACGTAATATGCATCAGGATGGTCATTTCAATTCGGGTTACCTATCCTAGACGGACCCAACCCCTGTATTGAGTACCCTAAGTCAAAATGCACGTGATGCAAATAAGCATCCTACTAGGGATCCGGCATGAGTTTATTGTTCATCTAGGTTTAAATCCTAGGTTTATTGATCTAGACCTGGCTTACTCGAGCGGACAACTCGGGCCGAGGGGGAGGTAGCATACCGGGGATACATAAGCTCGCCCGGCTTTGCAACTTATCCAAACCTCGTTCTAAATTGGGAAAAAGACTCTAAAAGAAGAGAAGCTACACGAAGTGCACCCTTCTCCATGATGTAGAAGACTCAGAAAGAGGGAGGGATTCACGACAATTTATATATAATTCAACAAATATTAAAGCGATAAAACATTTAGCACGTAAGGCATGGAACATGTATCAAAACCAAATAAAGACAAATACAACAATTTAACTGAGCTCGAATTCTTGAACCCTGAACCGAAGTTCTGGGTTCTTTGTCCCCAGCAGAGTCACCAGAGCTGTCACACCTCTTTTTTTATGAAAAGGCTTTTACTACACCCCGAGGAAGGGATATAATAAAGAAAGGAGTTTTTTCAATTAAAGGACAATCGAAACGGGATTCGTTATTTATTAAAGATTCAGAGTCGCCACTTGAGAGATCTATGGTGTCCCAAGTCACCGGTTTGAATACTGAATCGAGGAAAAGGGTTTGACTCTGTTTAACAGTCGCGAACCAGAAATCCGGGTAAGGAATTATGTTAACCTGGGAGAAGGTGTTAGGAAAGTGAACGTCGTTTAAGTACATGTTTTCGGATCACGTCACATGAAATGCACCCGGATCCTCGACACATTCTTATTCGATGTTTTCGGATTTGGATTTGGGTTGCNTTTATTAAGGCCAAACTAAAGTAGTTAGATTTTTTATTTTGTTTTGTCTCTAAAGGTCAATTAATTAATGAAATATAAATTCGAGTCTCCAATTCAAACAAAAGGATAAAACCTCTTAGCTTGAACTCGCTACCTAATTCAAAACCCGATTTTATATTTATGGTTTAATTTTCCTTGATCCTAATGTAATTTAAAAATTTCTAATTTATAACAAATAGTGACTTACAAGATGGATTTTTATTTAACAAGGCCTATCAAATAATATCTTAGAGTTTTGCTATTTTAATAAGCAAAGGCCAAATCTGGCCTCGAAACAGGCCCATTTCATAAGCTGAAAATCAAAACTGGGCCAATCTGAGTAATTGAGGCCCAAACGTGAATGAGATATAGGCTCAAAAGTTGTGTCTTGAACACATATTGATTTATTCTACCATGCACACAAGGCAAATTAATAATTGAATCCTCATGGGCATATAAAGCCCAACTCTCATGCTCTCCTAGCTGTTGTATTAAATAGCTTGTCTTCAAATGCTAATTTCATACAATTTAAAGAGTTAAACCAAATCATGAATAGACTTGGCCAATTCACTTTGATAAAACAAATGAAACTTTTGATTTCATTTTTGGTTTCAATTTTTTTTATTCCTTGTAAGCTATTAGAAAGCTGTTAAGGTAAGAAGAAGCAAACTTGAAAATATGAAACTAATAACCAAGTGACCTTGCCAAAATGTATTCTTCGTTATTTGTCAAGCATTTATTGGATTATGAAAACAGGAAGATAACATTATTACTTGTATTAGTGAATCCTAAATTACTCCACGTTCAAGCATCTATTTAAAACGAACTACAACTCTTAAAATAATACTAGAGATTATGACTATTTCCAGATTTAATTCCAGCACATTACATTAAACAATTCTCCTATCTTCATCAGTACAAATGAACAAAGAACAGAACAAACTAACAAAAGCTTAATAAGTAATTTTTCAATTCAATCGTCAATATAACAGTCCTAATTATAACAGTACACAATCTACTATTACAATTGAAATGAGTTCGAATAAGTCAATTAACAATTGATATTAAAGCTCAATGAACCAAACGAACAGTAATATAGAATTCAAATACACATATGTATTTCATAAGCTTCAAATAAACCTTTCACATGAATACAACTTCAAGCTGAAGCAGAATGATACCTGAGATAAGGAATCCAAAAGGAAGAAAAGAGTATCAGCAATTTTTATTGTAAAATTATCCACAAACAATTGCAACAGCACATCAGCAGTTCAATAACAGCTTCAAAATGAACCAGGAATATCCAGAAAACAACCAGACCAGCAAATAGGCAATCAAACTCAATTGAATTCAATTCCGAGCTTGAATATAGACTAATTTTTTTTTGATTTTTCTACTAGATTCTAATGTTGTCGAGTTTTGGAAGTATGGAATTTCGAAAATTTGGATCTAGAATGGTAGGAATTACTTGGGAGATATTTCAGATTTTCAAAACTTATAAAATGAGGCATTTCAATGCCTATTTATAGAGTTAGATTTGGAGGGAATTTTAAAATTCAGAATTTGTACTTTAGTCCCTTTTTTATTTCACTTATACCCTTATTCTTTAACTTGTAATTAAATTGACTATACCTATTTATTAAGAATTATACTAATTCCCCAATCTAGAATCTTCTAACCTAGTGTAATTCCCTATCTACCCTCACTTCACTTAAAAATCTACCCAATTACCCTTTCTCTATACCCAAAATACTCCCCTTCCTTTTGTTAATTATTACTAACACCTTTTATGTACCTAAAATACCCCTGAAACTTAGTTGAATTTACTAACTAAACCTACCTGCCATTCACCCTTTTACCCCTGAACTGCCGATATTTTAATTGTCAATTATAACAACCTAGTTATTAAAAATTAATCAAAATTAACAAATCTAATTAACTAACAATTAGGAACTTAACAGCTATAACCAGTCATACTAATTACTGTCAATTAATCCTAAGTAACCAAATTAGATATCACAATTAATACTGATACGACTATCAATTATAAAAAATTAACAATTATCAAAATCAACTAATATCAAAAATTACCAACATGAACAAATACTGTCAATAAAATAAAATCTAATAATTCTCAGCAATTTAATGATAAAAATATATACACTTAACCATATCAAATTTTGATTTTTAAAATCTAAAATACTACTTTTTAAAAAACAGAGATTAAAAGACAACAAATCAGAAAACAATCAAAAACATATAAATGAACACATGCAAAAGAAAACAGAAAATAAAAGAGGAAAATACTTAGCTTTTAGTCACTGGACGGTCTACTATACATCAAGATTCACAAGAACGTACGAGAAAAGCCTTATAGCAATTTTTGCGAACTTTGACTTCATCGGAGAACTTTCAGAATCAAAATCGACCCGTTCTAGTTGTTTTTGATGTTCAAGACTTTAAGAATCATGTAGAGGGCATCAAGAAAGATCTATGGTATAATTTTGGGCTAGGTTGGGTGAGGTGTTGTTCGCCGGAAATAGGGTTCCGGCGAGACAACTTTGGTTATTCGAGACGCGTTGACAGGGAAGACAATGGCGGCTAGGGTTTGAGGACGAAGAGAGTGAAAAATATTTTCTGATTTTTAATTTCATATTGATATATTAAAAGGCCACCCAATGATCACAACCGTTGGATGTATTAAAATGCACGGCTCAGATTCCTTGGGCATCCAAACGGTGCCGTTTTATTTATTAAAGAGTGAGGCCATGACCGTTGGATCAAGGTAAAGAAGGGCTGGGATTAAATGCCTTTAAACGGCGTCGTTTGGGTTACATGGGGGCAGACCGGGTTATTTAATTTGGGCCTGGGGACGGCTGAATTGGGTATGGTAGATTTTTAGGCCCAAATTAATTGTCTTTTCTTTTCTTGTTATTTCTTTTGCTTTTTCATTTATTTCCCTTTTTATTTTATATTTTACTTTGCATTATTTTTCTTCTTCTGATTTTGTAAAAATCAAAACAACACCTAATTAAACTAATTAACTTCTAAAATTATTTAGAAATTAATTATCAACTCAATTTGCATAGGAACTATATTTTTTTTTATGAATTTCTTTAAATTTTATTCTGAAGCAAATCAATACCTAATTAATACTAAAAATAAAAAATTAAAATCCTAAATGCAAATGCATATTTTTTTGTATTTTTAATATGAATTATTATGCAGCTAATTAATACAAAAATGCAAAAATATCAACAAAAAATTGTAAAAATAAAAGAAAATTATTTTGTTTGGATTTTAGGAATAATTTGCTTAGGGCAAAAATCACGTGCTCACACTTTATAACACAAAGAAGAAAAGATAGAACCTTTCCGTTTTTACTATGTATGTTTCTTCTTCCGTGTCTTTCAAAAATGAAGCCAGTTTTATTTTTTCATTATTTCCTACCAAAGTGCAGCATCATGATTTATAAAAAGAAATGACTGTTTCAGGGAATATAAGAACGAGGGAGAAGAAGGTGAATCAAAGAAGAAGAGTAGCTTCTTTTAACCAATGTCAAGCACAACTCAATGAATGCACCGTTAGTTTGAAGGTTTTTCTGTTAGCAAGACTAAATCTGCTCAAATTATGCAAATTTGGAGGACAAAAGGTGCTCAGGGTTATATATGAAGGACAGTGTTAGATCTATCCCTAAAGATAGGGGACAATTTTGACTAAAAATTCCATAAAATACCGTATAAAATACCCACGGTATTTTATCAAAGAAAGTACTGTACCTGAAGACAACTGGGAAAGAAGAAATAGGCACGTGGTGTATGAAGACCACAATGGGGAATATTCATGAATCTGTTATGAATATGGAAAGGGAATCATCATTAACCCTGATTATACACGATCACCTATTATTACCATATCCATTGCGAGTAGATTTAGTAACAGGAAATTAATGCAATTAATTGTATATGGCAAGATTGGAAGGTCCAATTTTTGGCCATTACGACGCTTCGCAAGCAAGTTTTCTAAAGCCCGAGACTACGATCGATATTTACACCCGAGGGGCCATCGATGTCCAACCTCGAGACAATACAAGTCGATAGTTATGATGGAAAAGTAGGAAGTTCCCTAGTCACACGACTAGAGCTGACAAAGTCTAGTAGGCTAGCTCTGACCCGTATCAGGATATTAAATGGATGTACCAGCCCCATATCTTTGTAATTAATGCATTTGTGCTATGTTGGGATTTCTCCTCATACAAAAGAGAACGGGACATTGGCAGAAGCAACAATTCAAACTCTCAAGCAAGAATAGGATATTGTAGTTTCAGCATCAGTACATCAGAGTTGGTAGCTTCTCTAAAAGAAATGGGTGACAAGGTGCGGTGGCCGAAAGAGATGAGGCCAGATCCCAGCAAAAGGGGTTTGGAATTTTGGTGAGAGTTTCACAACGATCATGGCCATAGAATAGAATATTGCAGGCTCCTACATGGAGAGGTTGAGTATATATTGAAGCAAGGTGTATACGGTAAAATCGGAGGGCCCAATTTCTCTTAAGCAGGGCGTTTCTGGGAGATCATCTTGAGACCCTGAGGCTGTAAGGTTGTGGTCGAGTTCTCCCCCTCGAAGTCCACTAATGCCCGACCTAATGGAAATACCGGGGATGTGGAGTTCGCAAGGCGTGCAACTAGCACTGGCAGAGGCTGGTGCTACCGAGTTGTCCCATCCCCCTTATCTTCATAATTAATGCTTTTGTACTATGTTAGGTCTCCCCTCCTATATAATAGGGATCCTTACTATTTTTTAGAGGACTGATGTTGCTCCAACTATATTAAATGTAATACATGATAACTCTATCTTTTCTCTCTAATACACTCTCTCGATATTGTGGCTGTAGTTTATTATCTTCATACTTGTTCTTCATTTATTGCTTACCATTGGCCATGAAGAGACTCCTTTAATATTATTGCATCTGTTAGCCCTTCCCCGACTGCCCCTGATAGATCGAGCCCGAGCTCGAGAATTGACCTCGAGGCCCTCAATCGACTAGCTCGAGGTCCTGAACAATTATCTTTCAGTTCGATTACGACTCTGTTTTAGTTTGCATCTCGTCCTTAAACTTCATATGCATAGCATCAACTGCTCTATAACTAGCATAAAAATAGATCACGTATTTTAGAGTCCTATCAACAAATTTAATTGTTATTACTATTTTTACGGTAAACAGTTTGGCGCCCACCATGGGGCTAAAAGTAGTAGTGATTATTTTCTTGCTAGTTTCATTACACAACGCAAATTATCATTCATACATTTTCTTGTCCAAGATCTTCGATTTCAGGTCACAATGTCTGGCTCAGTGAACAGAGTAGGAAACGACGACCTCGAAAATCACGGGGAGAACGGTGTGGCTGTTCCGATCATTGGTGTGGTGCCACGGAACCCCAAAATCACACTTGGGCCAACTCCAGCGGACGAAGGCTCACGCGACGCACAATAGATCGAGGAAACTTCACACACCACAGGAGCATACAATAGGGCGACCAACAGGAAGCCCAAAAAACCCAGCTCGGGAAGAACATGAAGTTAGCCTTCATGTTATTTTTGAAATGTTGTAGGCACAACAACTAGCTATTGGTCACCTGCAAAGCCACCCAAACACTCCTAGCACCGTAGCATCAGGAACAACTCCCCCGGCCGAACAAGCGTCGGAGAGATTGAGCAAGAATGGTTCGGTAGCCGACCCTGCTATCGTAAAAATACTCGAGGATCTTACCAGAAGGATCAAGTCGGGTTAGAAAATGGTAGCAGGAAACGACCAGAAGGTTGAAACTTACAATTACAGGGTCGACCGAATCCCGGGCGCGCCCCCGATCCTGAAAGGCGTAGACTCGAGAAAGTTCGTGCAGCGGCCATTCCCGGAGGATGCGGCTCCGAAGCCCATTCCAAAGAAGTTTAGAATGCAGGAACTCCCAAAATACAATGGGACCTCAGACCCTAAAGAGCATGTTACCGCCTACACGTCCGCAGTGAAGGGCAACGATATAAAATACAACGAGACCGATTTCGTCTTGCTGAAGAAGTTTTGGGGAAAAGCTCTCGAAGGGGGCCATGATCTGGTATCATAATCTAGCTCCAAACTCCATAGATTCATTAGCCAGGCTGTCAGAATCCTTGATAAAGGCACACGCCGGTGCCATCAAAGTAACAACGAGGAAGTCTAACGTATTCAAGATCAAGCAAAGGGAAAAGGAAATGATGTGAGAGTTCGTATCTTGCTTTCAAATGGAACGAATGGAACTACCCTCGGTCTCCGATGACTGGGCGGTGCAGGCCTTCACTCAAGGCCTGAACGAGCGGAGTTCAATGGCCTCAAGAAAGCTAAAAGAAAATCTAATCGATTATCTTGCCGTAACCTGGTCGGACATCCACAATCGATATCAGTCAAAGATTAAGGTCGAGGATGATCAATTAGAAGCCCATTCAAGCTCAGTATACCCAAGCAGGCTCTTAGCGAAGGAAGCAAGGGCAAATCGAGAAATGTATCAGCCATACACCGAAGATAGGAGAAATGCCCCAAGACGCAACTCGCCTCGCAACGAACGACTGTTCAACCGAGGGCAGAATCTTTGGGGACCCATTAACAGAGCGGGATTCGACGGAAACATGGGGCCAATAGGGGCACCACGCCTATGAGAATACAACTTCAATGTTGATGTTTCAGACATTGTGTTCGCTATCAGCAAAATGAAGGATACCAGATGGACCAGGCATATACAATTAGATCCATACCAAAGGAATCATAACTTGGTATGCAAATTTCACAACACGCATGGCCACAAAATTGAGGACTATCAACAGCTACGAGAGGAAGTAGCCATGTTACTCAGTAAGGGTCATCTTAGAGAATTCTTAAGCGATCGAGCCAAAAATCAGTTTTGAGAAAAAAAGGCAGCCAAGAAGAACGAAGCGAACGAGCCACGACATGTTATCCACATAATATTAGGGGGGATCGAAGCTCCCTAGGAACCCGTGATGAGAAGGACAAAAATATCCATCACCAGAGAAAAGCGAACCCGGGGATACGTACCCGAAGATGCCGTCACATTCAGCGAGGAGGACTCTGAGACCCTGTCCCAACCTCATAATGATGCACTAGTAATCTCTTTCCTCGTAAATACATTTCAAATAAAACGTGTACTCATGGATCCAGGTAGCTCGACCAACGTTATCAGGTTGAAGGTAATAGAGCAGCTCGGACTGCTAGACCAAATCGTACCCACCATTCGAGTTCTCAACAGATTCAACATAGAAAGCAAAACATCAAAAGGAGAGATCACTCTCCCGGTTAGCGTGACAGGCACGACCCAAAATGTGAAATTCCACATCATCGAAGGAGACATAAGGTACAATGCCTTGTTCGAACGACCGTCGATATACTGCTTGAGAGCAGTACCGTCCACCCTCCACTAGATGATAAAATTACCAACAAAAGACGGGATTAAAACTGTCCACGGACAGCAGCACGCTGCAAGGGAAATGTTCGCTGTGCACAACGTGGCACCAGTGCCAATATCTCCACTCGAGAGAGAGGCTAAGGATAATCAAACTACATCTTTAGCTAAGCCCGATTGAACACAGTGGAGGACCATACCGAGTCCTTATCATAAAAAATAGAGCATACCAAACCTCAGAACGTCGCCAAACACATCCCATGATAAGGTATAACCATCTCCCTTTTCATTTTATATTTTTTATACTAATTCTTTATACAGGCACTCGATCAAAGCAGTTAAAAGTGCACACCCAGCCCAAAGACCCTAAGGTTTTAAAAGCATCTGTTGCACTCTTTGCCTTCGACCGAGCTTTTGTCCCGAAGAGGGTTTTGCTGGAAAGGTTTTTAACGAGGAAATATCTATATGCTGCCTAAGGGGAATCCAACAAGTATTCAAGGCTTCTTTTGCTATCAATCACGAGCACTGAAGGACATCCTTTTGGACGATCATCCGCTCAGAAGAGCCATAAAATGCCAAATAGGGTCCCAATGAGAAAATGATGTACCGGACCAAACGGTCGAATGAATCGTGTCCACATAGTCGAGCCCCCGACAGCGGAGGCACATTTAATAGTGCCAAGTAATCAAAGAATGCTTTTTGTCAACATGACTCATGCTCCAAAGAAAACCCAGCATTTTTGCCAAAACGATTCCTCTATCAAAAAACGTCCCAAATACTCAGAGACTAGCATCGATAATTCGGCATCCACATGACCTTAGGTCAAAACTCAAGACTAATAAGCCCTCAACGAGGCAGCACGGAAATCATTAAATATCTCCAAAAAGAAAGCGTCCCGAATACTTAGAGACTGGCACCAAAGAACTCAGTGTATGCACGACCTCAGGATCGGAATCACCAAAGTCGTAAGACCTCAATGAGGCAATCCTGAGCTCATGAGTAATGGCTCTCGATCTAAAACGAACTCGGTGACTCGGAGACTGAGTGGGCAGACTCGGTCTTGTAAAGCTTACACAATGCAACAATACAAACTGTAAGACCTCAAGCAAGGCATGAATCATACTTGTACCAAGTATCAACAAAAACTGTAAGACCTCAAAAGCCATGAAAGTTTTGTAAGACCTTACTACAGGCATAAATTCGATCTCGAAGTTCAGGCTATATATCAAATTTGTAAGACCCCTAAAAAGGCATACCCTCAATATAGACACCTAAACTACTATGCTCGGGACCAAAAAATAGCTCCGGCTAAACATAAATGACTACGGTCATACGGCTGCACCAGCTAGACTAACGCGACTCGGGGACACCCGACCGTCGCTACAAAATCATAGGACATTACTTCGAATCTACTTCGAAAAGAACCGGTTAAACAGGCTACCTTCGATAGGCAAAAGAGCTTCGACCATGTCAGCTCCAAATCATAAGGCTTCGAGCTACTCAGCCTACTAGCCAAACCTTACGAGGTACTCGAACATCGCCACAAATGACTGGAAATCGAAGTTCTCCTGAACCGATGACAGGTTAGGCAAAGTCATTGCAAAAGTCCTTAACGAGAGGAAAATAAAGCCTACATATGCTTAAGGGCAAAGCATACGAGCCATTGCTGCCAACCTAACGAACCTTAGGGCCACGCACATGCCTAAGGGAAAAAGCGTAAGAGCCATTGTCGCCAGCTTACATAAAAGGCCGCTTCGACCCAAGGTGTAAGAGCTATTGTAGCTAGCTTACATAAAAGGTCGCTTCGACTGAAGGCGTAAAGGCCTCCGGGCCTGCCTAATAAGCCACAAGGCCATATCTCAAATCTAATGATTCCTAGTAGCTCAAAGGTCGAATCGACCTGGTTCTAATCTTGACAAACAGAAACATAAAAGATGCAAATTGTGGGATTTCCCCCTTATGCATACAAGTGATAAAATACAAGTTCTGTTTACAACATAGTGTGAAAGCTATATACATAAGAATAAAGAATTCCCCCGCTCCCCCTCTTCGGGGACTATGGCCCGGTGGCCCCCTCTTCACCATCTTCAGCATCAGACAGAAGGAACTTTACATCATACTCCTCCCCCTTGGCTTCCTTACGAGATTTATATTTTGCATACTCCTTGCTACTGCTAGCAGGATCAAGGGCTCTCCTTAGTTCGGCTTTAGCAACAACGGAACTCTTCGAATAGGCCACCGCTCTCTGGTCTGCCCTAGTGCTGCTCGTCACTATCTCGGCCCGAGCATTCATCACTTTGGCTATTGCCTCCGAGAGCTTAGACGAAAGCCTTGCGATCATATTTGCCCGCGCTAAGTCATTCACACGAACGGTCCGAAGTTATATCTCAAGAGCAGAAACTATGGCTAAAGCACTCTCTCTGGCCGTAAAATAGGTACTTATATGCGCCTGCAGCTCGTCGAATTCACATTTGGATCGACCAAACTCACCCCGGAGCTATCCCAGCTCATCTGCTTTGTTCTCCAGCCGAAGTATCTAAACATTAATCCACCGGGATAAGAGGGGGAATGCGAGTCAAAACGGAATGTAGGGTACCTGTCTTTCTAGGTAGCTTTCACAGCTCCGGTTCTGGTCCACCTCACGCCGCTGGGAAACCAACTCACTTTCCTTTTCTGCACAAAGAAGCTTAAGGGATTTTTCCCTATTCAAAGCCTCCCGCAGCGGAGCCTCACAGCGAAGCAACTCAAATTTGAGCCTGTCAAAGGCCTACGAAAGAAAGCTAAATAAAAATAGAAGAGTGCAGGATCGAGATAATCTCGTAGCGATCAAAAACTCACCATGAGGCCGAAGCGGTAAGCCTCACCAAAGGCCGAGTAAACATACGATGCCTTACCACCATCTAAAGATAGTTGACCAGTCGGATCACCTCTTCTTAACCGCTGAGAAGGAGTCGCCCCACTGAAAGCCCCTTCACACCCCGGGGGCCCTTTTCATTTTTTATTGATCCTTGATCCCAAGGCTGGTAATGTCCTCTACTCTACCGGAGGACACGGCCTCATTTCAAAAAAATCTCCGACACCTGTAATAAGACAAAAATAAAGGCACCATTTCAGGAAAATAGACACCGGACACCTACCATGATGCTTCGCCTCCCATCTTCCTTTGGACAGATCTCGCCATTGGCGCTTATCGTGAAATGAGCAAGCTGCCAACTTATGAGACCACTCGGCTAAATCGGCGACCAACGAGTTTCTACAAATATGGATCGAAAAATATATCATTATGGAGCTAGCCTCTGGTCAAAACGATTATAGTTCAGGTGAGACACTTACGTGTGAAATTCCACTTCTCAGGAAATGGAAAAAGTTCCATAGGGATGACATCAGTCGTTTGAATCCGAACGAACCGATTCATCCTTTAAAATCCTCGCCCTCTTCATTACTGGCGACACAGATTCGGGTAGATTGGCATTGCAGAGCGATCAAACCCTGATAATGTAGTGACCGATAAAACCTCACGGGATGGCTAAGGGTAAACTCAATCCCGGCCTTATCAAGGAAATATCGCATCGCCTGCACTATATTCGAAAGAGAGGGATGAGCCAGCACCAAGGTAAATCGATACCCCCGATAGAAATTAAGCACGATCCGCCGGGGGAACCTGACACGAAAATATGCGTGTACATACTCAAAAAACCCTCAACGTATGTCATGATGCTCTCCTCGGAAGAAGGCACTTGTAATACCACTCCTTCTCCCCATCCTCAATCTTTCATGATCATTTTGAGGGTTTCCTTTCCCACTAATGAGATGATGCTCAAAACGTGCTCCCAGTGACCAGAACATTGGGAGGCCTCCCCGGCGTAATGGATCTCCGCGAGGCAAGGCACTTTGAGGCCTGCTCACCGGGCACCGGCGATACGTCGCTATCACTAACCGAATACGGAGCGTAAGAAGAACTACCTTCTATTTAGCATTTGGACGTTGGTATAGCAGTCATGTGTACGATGGGATAGGAGGAGAAGGGCGAGGGTTTGGACAAAAATCCTGAGTTGAAACAATGGAAGAACTAGCATAAAACTCTAGGTTCTGTGAAAGGAGTAGTCCCTCAAAACAAAAGAATTGCCATTGAAAAGGAAAGTGAATATATAGGGACAAAGCAGCAACTGCCCGCCTACCAAAAAGGCCAATTAATCCTGGCCGCATTAACATCACCCTCTCCTAGGGAAATGTATTGACATAATCGCTCTAGGCCCCCTTTTTTCACCAGATTGAGCAAATGTTGTTGCCCCGCAGAATTCGAGAAACAGCGAGGCCTCAAGGGCTCCTCGATATCGATAGAAGCCATCGATTTGGCTCCGAGGCACGGCCTGATCTAAGGATCCCGATCACTCCAAGAACGAATTTTGAAAGGCTAACATCGAAAGTCGAAAGGTCAAAATTGAGAGAGCAAATGAATAAAAAGAAAATGGGAAGAAGAAAAATCCCTCTTTTTACATTGCCAAAAACATATCTGCAAGAGGCATCTTTACAAAATCCATCCCCCGGGGATTACATACAAAAGAAAAAAGAAAGGAAGCAAAACGATGCAAGGACTACGCTTCATCTCGGCTATCTTTGTCCTCATCGGGGGCAATCAAAAGTGCAAACTATCTCTCCAATTCACGGGCCTCCCCGAGATCAACTGATAGATCAACGCCCCTGGCCTCAATCTCCTCCAGGGTTTTTCTCCTCGCCTCCACCCTAGCATGTTTAATAACCGAGCTAGTTTCTGATCAACTGCTATCGATGTGTCACGAGCTATTTTGTGCACCGTGGCTGCATCCCCAAGATAAGTCGTAGTATTTGTTTCAATCTCAGACTTGGCCGCATTAAATACAGTGATCTCCTTACGAGAGTCCTCGAGAAGATCATGAGATGATGCTAGGTCTGCTACCGCTACCTCGCATTGCTTCCTCAGCCCGAGGATCTCAACGTTTAGTCGACTAATCTTCAAATTATTTTACTCAACCTGAAAATGGAAAGTAAGCCACCCTGCATCAAAGTATGGGTGAAAAGGTCGGGTACAAGCAGGACTAAATACCTGCGCAGTGAGATCGGCCTTTTCCTAGAACACTCTCTCCAAAGTGACCCGGAGCTCTCCCGATTCTTTCTCTTCTCGGGCATAATGAGCCTCCGAATCCCCAGCATCGAAGTAAGCTTCTTGCACTCTTTCTCACGGTAAGAAAGCTCCTTGTGGAGCTGAAAGATGGCACGACCGTACATATCCTTGCACTCCGAATCCCCAGCATCGAAGTAAGCTTCTTGCACTCTTTCTCACGGTAAGAAAGCTCCTTGTGGAGCTGAAAGATGGCACGACCGTACATATCCTTGCACTACGGTACAACGGAAGAGTTAGAAAAGAAAAATGAAGAACGACACTCAAAACTAAAAATGGTGTACGAAAGACAGCTATCACCTACTGCATGCATCTCTCTGCCTCCTTAACGACACCAGGAATATCAAAACCGACGTTATCACTAACACCGTCAAAGATGTTGGCAAGGGAGCCTCCCTCTTTGAGAGGAATCCCCGTTCTGACAAGGTTCACATCTCGAGCGTCCCTCAGTTCCCTTGACGATACCGGAAAACACGAGATGAAATCATTCATGTCATCGATTTCTCCAAGAGACAACTCCTACTCCTGAAAAGTTTCGGGCCCACAACCTTCAGGATCGATGGCAACGGTCCCCCTAGCGAAAATTGCGCCAAACTTAGTCTGGCGATCCGAGGCCTTATTAACACCCTCCTCAAGGGTCTTCAGCCTACGAGATCGACCTGAGTCAGCCATCCCAGATTCAGCGGCCTCCGATCAAGACACCTGCGAGGCTCCCTCACTCGACCTCGTCCTCTGCACTAGTGGACACTCATTATCGTCCTCATCCTCAGCACTGGAGTTCGCCCCCGCAGTTGAAGTAGAAGTCCTAGTAGCAACTTGATTCTTGAGTGACCTGGATTTCTTTACCGTAGGAGGATCAATAGCCGTCTTACCTTCCCTCTTCTTGCCCTTGCCAGGCTATGACGCCTCCACTTTGCCGCCAGGGGGCAGCCTCATCAGCTTATTCTCACCAAGACCTACACAAACGCAGTAACTGCAAGTTTTCATCACAAAGGACATGGAGAGAAACACAAATCTGAGGCATAGGCGGTAAGGAAACTGTACCATGATTCTTGGCCACCCATCGCCCTTTGGCTAGGTCGGTCCAAGACCAAACAAGATATGGGAACGCCTCGTCTAACTGCTTGATCCATCCTGGCAAATCCAGAACTGCCTCGGGGTACTAAGCAACAGCTGTAAGAGACATAGAGAGGTCGTTATTCCAAAAGAAAAATATTACTTATAAAATGCGGTTAAGGGAAAACTTCATACGCTGTGTGTTCTATTTTTCTGTAAAAGGCATCCTCTAGGCCGGAATGATATCTGAGGTCTTTACTTGGATGAACCTGTTCATCCATCCTCGATCCCTTCCCTCATCGACGCTCGAGAAAAATGATTTTTTGGATCGATGGTGGAGCCTGATCAAACCTCAATAAAATTGAGGGCTATACATCCTAATCAAATGGTTGAGGGTAAAGGTCTCGCCCCAACCCCTTCGGTGAAATGATGGAGCATCAATACTATCCTCCAGAATGAAGGATAGATCTGACCAAATATCACTTGGTACTTATCGCAAAAGTCAAGGATAATCGGGTCTATCCCCGGGGGAGAGGATTCAAAAGAATTATCAGGACTCAAGGTGAAAGGGTAGGTAAACACGTGAAGGAAGCCGACCTTATAGTCAGTTATATTCTCATTACGATCGGGAATCTCCACCTCCACTGCCTCGCTCTATCGACAGTCTGTCCTCACCATTTGTATGTTAGTCACAATGCTAATGTATCGAGACACATGTTCACATCAGCTCGGAGTGGATGAAGTGACATCGACGGTAAAATCTTTCGACATATCAAGATTGGGTGGAGTGTACTGTTCCAAGGATGGTATCACTCTGGTTTTCTCTTTAAGCGATAGAGGTAGTGATACGACTTTGTTCCGCTGAGGGACCGTTCTAGAAGTCCTAGCCATATCAGTGGTAAAATTTTCCACTAAAACAAGATGGAAGAGTGTAAAAGATGATGGGTTTTGACTCATAAATTTGAAGATGCAGAGTATGAAATAGTCGATATATTTATAGGAACTGCTTGGGCAGCAGAAAGGGCGTGCCGATAGAGAGTTCAAGGGTTCCTCGATAATTGCATTTGATGTCGACCCTTGCATGGTTTTCTGGAGTATGGAATTTAATGCCTTTATAGGTTGACGTCTGGGCAATGATGCCCTCGAAATGGCAGTTCAACATCATTTCCTATTACTTCGTTAGAGTAAATGCAGAGACTATCTGTATACGGTAAAATTGGAGGGCCCGATATCTCTTCAGCAGGGCATTTTTTGGAGATCATCTCGAGACCTCGAGGCTGTAAGGTTCAGTCGAGTTCTCCCCCTCAAAGTCCACTAACGCCCGACCTAATGGTAGTACCGGGGATGGGGAGTTCCCAAGGTGTGCAACTAGCACTGGCAGAGGTTGGTGCTACCGAGTTGTCCCATCCCCCTTATCTTCATACTTAATGCTTTTGTACTATGTCAGGTCTCCCCTCATATATAAGAGGGATCCTTACTATTTTGTAGAGGACTGATGTTGCTCCAACTACAGTACATGAAATATATGATAACTCTCTCTCTTTTATCTCTAATACGCTCTCTCGATATTGTGGCTGTAGTTTATTATCTTCATACTTGTTCTTCATTTATCTCTTACCATTGGCCATAAAGATCCTCCTTTAATATTATTGCATCTGTTAGCCCTTCCCCAACTACCCCTGATAGCTCGAGCCGGAGCTCGAGAATCGACCTCGAGGCTCTCAATCGACTAGTTTCAGGCCCTGAACAGTTATCATTCGGTTTGATTACAACTCCATTTCAGTTTGCATCTCGTCCTTAAACTTCATATACATAGCATAAACTGCTCTACAACTAGCATAAAAATAGATCACGTATTTTTAGAGTCTCATCAACAAATTTAATTGTTATTACCATTTTCACGGTAAACACAAGACTATCTCATTGATATGTTCTGAAAGAGGAAAATAATCTTACGTGAAAAATAGGTAAGAACTACCAAAACCCTTATCATCAAAAGAGAATGCTAAATGTTATAACCAGGGGAGAAGAAGTTAACGGGTTAACATACACGCAGCAAGAAAGACATCCAATGTTAACATAATCCACGAGAAATGGGTTTGTGAGGTTTTGGAAGGAGTCATAATAATGTTTGACGATGAAGACGCGGACGACTTGATCACTCCTCTTAACTACGTAGTGGTAGTATCTTTACTTGTTCATGATACTAATGTTAAACTAGTATTGATTGACCCAAGTAGCTCAGTAAATATCATTCTACCAAGAGTAATGAATGAGATGCAAGCAAATTATCGAATTATACCAAAAATGCAATCGCTATCTAGGTTCGTTAATTCGAGGGTCGTCACGAAAGGAGAAGTCATATTAGCTACATTTGCATAAGGTATCATCAAAGACACTAAATTCCAGGTGGTAGAAGGAGACATGGCCTATAACATAATCTTGGGAAGGCCATGGATTCACGATATGTATGTGGTCCCGCCAATGTTGCATCAGGTAATTAAGTTCCCATCATAGTGGGGAATCCATAAGATTAGGGGAGATCAACAAGAATCACGAGATATCAATTCAGTTGTGATCACGAGTGAAACATCTGAGGATGGAGGTACGAAGTAGCAATTAAAGAACTCAGTTGAGGATAATTCAATGCCTACCTCAACTGGAAGTCCAAGAGGTCAAGTTGATATAGATTCGAGGCCTAATATGATTTAAGAGCCAGAGGAAAAGGAGAATATCAAAACAACCACGAAGGAGCTCGAAGCTATTATATTATTCCTCCATTATCCTGACAGAAAAGTTTACATCGGAGCAAACTTGAGCTTGAATGAAATGTAAGTTAATTGAATTTTTACGTGCTAAAATCGATTGCTTTGCTTGGTCGTATTTAGACATTACAGGTATACCACCGAAGATAATGACTCATAAACTGAATGAAGACCCATTGCACCCACCTGTCAAGTAAAAGAAAAGGAAGCAAGAAACATTTAAGAATCAAGTAATCCAAGATGAGGTACGAAAAATTCATAAAACTGGACCAATACGAGAGGTAAAGCACCCTGACTGGTTAGCTAATATTGTTGTAGTTCCAAAGAATAATGGAAAGTGCCAAGTTTTTATGGATTATACTAATTTAAACAAAGCTTTCCCTAAAGATTCATTTCCTTTACCACATAGAGATCAATTAATTGATTCTACCGCAGGTCATAAACTTTTATGCTTTTAGATGCATATTCTGTTATAATCAAATAAAGATGGATCCTCTAGATGAGGAAAAACTTCATTTATTACAGACATGGAACTTATTTATATAGGGTCATGCCATTAAGTTTGAAAAATGCTGGAGCAACGTACCAAAGATTGATGACCAAAATATTTCAAGAACACTCGGGAAAAATCATGGAGGTTTACATTGACGATATGTTGGTCAAATTAGCACAAGCAGGGGACCATTTCCAACACTTTACTGAAACCTTCAAAAATTATCCGCAAGTATAACATAAAGCTAAACATGAAAAAATGTGCCTTCGATGTCCCTTCAAGTAATTTTTTGGGATTTCTTGTTTCTAACAGGGGCACTAAAGTGAATCGTGCTCATATCAAAGCAATTGGGAAAATACCAAATGTATATACATGTAAAAAAGAGGTACAAATAGTGGCGGATTTAGGGGGCAGAAGGCGGTTCACCCGAACCCCATTCGCTGAAAAATTATACTGTATATATAAGGCAAAATCTGTTCTTTACCTCTACATATTAAGTTTTGTACCCCCTTAACACAATCCAAAAGTGTAGTTTAGTGGTCAAGGGGGTTCAAAACTTTCATGAGGTCATAAGTTCAATTCTCACTAGCTACAAAATAGTTTTTTGAACCCCCTTCGTGGAGATCCTGCCTCCGCCCCTGGGTACAAAGATTAACAAGTAGAATAGTAGCATTTGGAAGGTTTATATCCAAATCTTCAGAAAAATGTTTTAAATTCTTCTCAGTATTGAAAAATAAAAATCTATTTGAATACACTGACGAATGTCAACAAGATTTGAAGGATTTGAAGTCGTACTTATCAAAACCGCCCTTGTTAGCAAAATCGAGGGACAGAGAAAGATTGCTTATTTACTTAGTTGTGTCAGAAGTGGCACTAAGCGCGGGCTGGTGTGTGAAGACAGAGGTATGAAATATCCAATCTGCTATGTTAGCAAATACTCATTAGATGTCGAGACACGGTATCCATATTTAGAGAAACTTGCATTATCAATTAATTATGCATCAAGAATGTTATGACCCTATTTTCCATGCCATCCTATTTCTTTTATAGCTGCTTTCCCACTAAAGAATATATTGCACAAGTAAGAACTATTAGGAAGATTAGCTAAATGGGCCATAGAGCTTAGTGAGTATGACATTATCTATCAGTCTAGAACTGCCACCAAGTCTCAAGTACTAGTGGATTACATAGTAGCTTTGAGCTTGAACATACTTCCTGAAGGAAGAAAAGAGGTACGAGTGTTTACCAGATCTAATTTGGACCTTATTTACCGACGGCTCTTCAAATGTAAAAGGAGTAGGTTTGAGAATTGTTTTAACCTTTGGTTGAGATTATAAGACAGGCAATAAAGTGTTATCCAATTACTAATAATGAAGCAGGGTATGAAGTGTCGCCCCCCCTTTTTCCCTCTTTGCATCGGAAAATTGGATTTATGACATTTTTAGGCATAGGACAACTTTCCTTTTGGGAACTAGGTTTTTGCATTTGAAGAGTCGCCACCTAATGATTTACGGTATATTAGGACACCTATAGGGTTCAACTACAACTATATTTTGTGATAACCTGAGATAGGGTAAGGGCTTGAAATTATCCCAAGGGGAAGGTGTTAGGCACACCTCAGGATCCACTAGTGTTGTTCCTGGCCACACAGTTCTTTGTGAATTTGTGCAATTAGCAAGTAAACAAATAAGGCTCAAATAAGAGGGGATTTTAAATGCATAAATGTTTAGGAAAAATAAAACAAATTTTTGAAAGAGTTTTAACTAAACATGCTGACGAATACAAGAAAGGTCCTATGTTTATTTGTAATACGGATCATATCAATGCAATACCCGATATTCACTCCTCTAAAGAGGGGCTAAACGTGGTATTAGCATACCGGTCATCATATCCATATCTACCTTTCCCACCCCATCAAGGTATTAAAGAGCGGATTGGTCTTGACCTCTATTGCATGCTATTACCCATCTCATTTCTATCAGTCCCGAAGGAATTTAGGACTACTATTCCTACAAGAAGGAGGTTCTAGGCTGACTCTCAGGTTTAAAGGCAAAATACTAAGCGACAAACAAGAACATATAGGACTGCATATTGGGAAAGACATATAAACAATTCAGAGGCCCGAATATATCTCCTCAAGCAAAGCAAAAAAGGTAGCATGACTTAAAACACATTTAAGGTCAGAATTTTAAAAATAATAAGACAAAGGGTAGTTTAGTTGTTGAAGCAGACCAATTTATTATGTAACTTAGATAAGAAGTCTGAATCAGGCCTGCCTGCTGGTTGTAGCAATTACTAGTTAATAGAAACAGGATTAGTTTTATTTGTTGTTTTTACCTAAGGTTTGCCTAAGTGTTTGGGTGAGATCTTATAAACATGGTATCTATTAATGGTTCAGAATGTGGCAAAGCAGTAACAAACTAAAAAAAATGAACGGTTTGAGATCCTATAGGCATGCTTGCTAATCGTGGCAATGAGGACATTATGTTGTTTTAAAACTAGCTCAGAATAGTATGAATTAGGATGATTTTTAAGCTAAACTGGTTTCAGATTCTACAGACGATAATATCCATTATTGCTGATTTTAATTCCTATAGACATGATATATAGTTGAACATAAAATGGCAATAGGTAGGATTTTACTTGGGAATTCCTATAGGCATGATTTTTATAAAATACTGATTTTAACATTGTGGACATGATATCTGCTTATAGCCGTTTAGATCCTAAAAAGCATGGTGTCTAACTGTGGTAACAAACATGTAGAATTTAAACAAGTCTTATAGGCAGGTTATCTAAATGTAGAGTCAAACATGTAGAATTTATTAGAGGACAGATCTTATAGGCATGGTGTCTAAACATAAAGTTGAACATGCAAATTTAAAGTAAGTCCTATAGACATACTTTCTACCCCTCTAATGGCTGAACATGCATAATTACCCATCCCTTTTCCACTAGCCAACCCCGAATGTTTATTATAAATTATTACAGACCAATTGCTGAATTACATAAAAAAAATGCAAAATAAGAAGTTACAACCAGAGGAAGCCTGATTCTTGACTTCCTCTATGAGTTAGGGTATAAAACACCTCAAAATGCCATTTTTTGTTTGCAAAGCCTTTCTCAGACCTGGGTGTGTCAAAGTTCCCCAAGGGTCTCAAGGGACCCCGGGCAGTGCTTATACCTAAGTTTGCGGAACTAGATAGAGATGAGTGCAGTGTGGAAGGGCCGACTCTTATGTGTCCATGTTCAGAGGGAGCTCATGGGTCCCAAGGCAAGATTCACACAAGAGGGGCAGAACCTAGGTCTAAGAATATGGTGGAAGTGCAGGAATAAGGATTTAAAACTGAGTGGAGAATATAGAGGGGTAGGGGTGATGGAAAACAGTAGTAGTAAAGCATAGAATACGTATTTTCAAACAAAGGGGTCAGGGGTTTGGGAATACATTGCAAGGAGCATATGTCCTTAGGCAAGGATCAGGTTTGTGCATGCACAACAATAGATGGTGCTGGCATGCCCATAAGCCAGCCAAAGAATCCAACACATAGAGGGAATATGGAGGTTATGACCCAGGGGGTCAGGTTTAGGTCAAGCCCAATAATGTCTAATGCTGACATGCCCTAAACCAACCAAAGGATATCAAACACATAGGGGATATGAGGGTTTAGGATTCATAAGTGACTGAAAGAGTTCATACATAAGAAAGCATTAATTCAGAAGAGGAAAGGGCAGATTACATCATGCTTAATAATGGAACTTGATTAAACACAAGCAGGAAACAAACAAGGGTGAAAGAAATAGTAAAGAAATATGTTGTTGTTGATGCTGAAAATTAGTTAGAACATACCAGTAAAGATGCAAATGCAGAGAGAAAAGTAAGCTAGCTTCCTACAGCCTAGCCTTGGCTTTCAGCCAGCTAGGTAAGGCAGCAACACAAGTAGCAACAGAGAAAAGAGAGAGAGTTTTAGTGGAGTGTGTGTTCTGAACTCAAGTATTTTTATTCCTTGTGTTCGTGTCTTTGTCTTTGAAAGAAGAGGGGTGCAGGGTATTTATATCACTTTGAAAATGAGTGAAGGAGAGGTAACAAGTAAAATCTTAGTGCAAATATGGAAACAATCAGTAAGAATCAATTAAACAAGCGATTCCCTTAAATTAAGGAATCACTGTTTAACAGATTCAAAATAAAGAAGGAAATGAATTTAGAGGCAGCTTGATTATTGCCATAAAAAAGTAGTAAAAACATTAAGCAATCAATCGAGTCTAAGTATAGAAATATACTTATTTTGGAAATAGATTCAGCAAGGTAAATATTACAATAAAGGGAAAGGAATAAATCAATTCTAAACTGGCGAGTAAAATCATGGTTTATAAAAAAAAAGTTTTGAAATCAGTCCCAAGATTGAAGATCAATCAAAAAAGGAACTTCAGCACATGCGAGGCCGAACCTATTGGCAAAAGAAATAGCATAGAATAGTAGCACAAGGTTAAGTAAGTAGCAAACATTTGAAGCATAATAATCCAGTAGGCAAAGTCACTTGGAATCAATAGTGAAGAAAAATAGAGTATCAGTAGCATGCAAAGGGTCTCACAGTAGCAGATGAGAAATCCTTTTGAAAATTTAGGGTTTCAAGCATAGTCAAGTTTTAAAGATAGTAAAAACCCATAATCAGAGAAATCACATAAAGAAAAGAGATTATAAAATAAGGAACTTCAAATCGAGTCAGGTATTCAAACGAACAGTTTTAAACCCAAAGACATATGTTCTTTTCAACAATAGTCGAGCTTAAAAGATGATAAACAAGTAAATCGAACAAGAACTTAACCAAACAAGCACTTATCTAAAAAACAACTTCAGAATTCGAATGAGACCCAAAAGAAATTGGGGTTTTCAACATACCAACTCGTATAGAAAAACGACATGAGCAAAACATAGCAAAATCTAAAACACGTTAAAATCAGAGAAGAGTTTTCGAAATAATTTAAAGAAAAACCCTAATCGGAAAAGATGAAGAGTCATTTTTAAAGCAAAGTTAAAGAAGCTTAGAAAAGATGCTTAAAAGTCCATGGCAAGCATAGATCTAAGGTGGATCTGAAAGAAATTGAAAAAGTCTTAGAGATTAGGGTTTCAGAGAAACCCAAAAGCAACGAGAAAGACCTTGAAAGTTATCGATCTTACCAGAAAAGTAAAAGGTCTTACTCGAATGGTCATGGATGGCCAGATAAAGGTCAGGGATGACCGAATAAAAGGTCATCGAGCAAGGATTGGACCAAATCCCTTCAATGTCTGGTCATGAGACCACAAAACCAAACACATATAAGCCATGGAATGCCGGTACAAGTCTCAGATGACCCAGGAAAGCCATGGATTAGGGTGGTGGCGGCTAGGGTTTGGGTGGTGTTGTAGAGAGAATTCGGGAGAGGAGGGATTCTGAGGCAGCGGGTGGTAACAAATGAAAGGGTTTGGGGGTAGTTCGGGATTAATTAAGGCAAGGTGTAATAGTGGCCATTGATCTGAATGATCAACGACCTATATTAGAAGGGGTAGGTGGGTCGATTTATGAAATTAGGTTTGGGCCTGGTCAGATGTGTTCAATTGGGTCGAGATTTGGGTTTAAATTGGGGTAGGATTTAGGCTATGATTGAAATGAATTTGGGCTATTATTTAAATAGCAAATTTCCCCCTTTTAAAATTATAAAAGATAGAAAATTAATTTCTGAAAATAAATTAAAGGTACTAAAATGATTTATAATATATAATTAACAACTTAAAAATAAAGAACTTAATTTTATGAATATAAACGCAGTTAAATATTAAAAGAGGCTAATATTGCAATTATATGCAATTTAGCTTTAAAAATACTAAATAAATTTGTAAAAATATGCAAAAATTACCTTAGATATATCTTAACATAGATATAAAAGTTCAATAAGTGAATCATCAAAATGATAATTTTTAAAAATAATTATTGGATTTTTATCAATAAAATAGGGGGAATAAATAGATTTAAAAATCCTTTAAAATTAAGGAAAAGTAATGAAAAACTTGGATATACTTATATATATGAATACATATACCATTTTGAAGTTATTTTGCATATTGAAAATATATAGGAAAAAATTGGATGTCAACATGAAGTTGTGATTAGAAGTTTAAAACTCGCTAGAGAGCTTGGTATTGAACAAATTAAAATAAAAAGTGACTCATAGCTGGTAATAAACCAAATGCAAGGAAATTATGTGTCAAGAGAGACACGAATGCAGCAATACCTAGAGAAGGTAAGAGAATTACCAAGGTAGTTCCAGACTTGGAAAGCTATAAAAATACCCAGGGAAGAAAGCATAGAAGCTGATGCATTGGCAAATCTGGGGTCCGCGGCTGATGTATCAAATATAGAAAATGTGATTGTGGTACACTTATTCCATTTAGTCCTTGATTAAACCAAGAATGAGGTGAATTTCAATAATTTAACTTGGGATTGGAGAAACGAGTTTGTGAATTATTTGCAATATGGAATTTTTCCTGAGGATGAAAAAAATTCTCAATTGCTATGATTGAAAGCTGTTTAGTATTGCCTAAAAGAGGGAAATTTATATCGTAAAATATTTGGAGGACCCTTAGTACGATGCCTTGGACCATCGCAATTTGAATATGTGAAGTGAGAAGTGCACGGGGGACATTGTGGCAATCATGCTGGGGGAAGAGTATTGGTGAAAATACTAATAAGAGCAGGGTGATATTGGCCAAAAATGGAATATGAAGCGAAACATTTTGTAACAATGTGCGATAAGTGCCATCGATATACGAATAATATGCATCGACCAGCGGAATCACTCCATCCAACCATATCAGCGTGGCCATTCATGAAGTGGTCGATGAATATCGTAGGTCCTCTACCTCAAGCCAAATGAAAGGTATGATTTTTGTTTATTCTAACAGATTATCTTTCAAAGTGGATAGAAGTAAGTGCCTTCAAACAGGTACGAGAAAAAGAAGTTATGGACTTCATTTGGAGAAAGATAATATGTCGATTTGGAGTCCCAAGGGAAATCGTTTGCGAGAATGAGCCACAATTTGTAGGTTCAAAAGTTATTGATTTTTTCAAAAGTTAGAAAGTTAAACGAATTACTTCAGCACCCCTTATCATTCTATAGATAACAGACAAGCTGAGTCAACGAGTAAGATCATCGTCAATAATACGAAGAAGCAATTAGAAGAATTAAAAACAAGTGGCCAGAAGTGCTACTGGGGGTATTATAGGCTAACTGAACCACGTCAAAAATAAGCACGAGAGAAACACTATTCACGCTCGTTTATGGGATTAAGGAGTTAATTCCAGTATAGATAGGAGAACAGAGTACAAGGTACACACATAAAGCGTCAAACGAGGAAGAACTTCGTACAAATTTAGATTTGACAGAAGAGAGAAGGGATGCAACTTTGATTCGGATGACATCACAAAAGTAGAAGATTGAACGATACTACAATAGGAAGGAAAACCTAAGGTATTTCAAGATTGGGGATTTTGTCCTCAAAAAAGTGTTTCTATCAACACAGGCAGCAAATACAGGAAAACTGAGTCCAAATTGGGAAGACACGTATAAAGTCAAAGGCATTATTGGAAAATGAGCGTATGACTAGAAACTATGGATGGAGAGGTGTTATCATCCTACTAGAATGCAGTCCATTTGTAGAAGTAGCACTTCTGATGAAGCTAATACCCACGGTCAGGTATAGTAAAAGTTCATTTTTACTTTTTTCATTTAAGTTTTACTAATTATTTTAGATGATAGTCAAAAATCTAGCTCGTACCAGATTATGACATTAGCCCGAAAGACACACGGAATACTAAATTATTTTCAGTCTAGGTTACAGCAATTCTGATGGAAAAGGTTAAGTAGTCATCATCTAAAAAGTCACCTCCGAGTCCGTGTGTATTTCCTTTTTCAGGGAAAGGACCAAAGTAAGGAGCTGATCCAGTGTTCGAGATTTCATACTTTAATGCTCAAACACTGGGGGGGGGGGAGGACTATGCATATGGAGAAGTACACAAAGGAATAAGATGTACACCACAAAATCATAACTTAGACAAAGAAAATACATTGAAGAAAATGTTAAATTTTAATGCTCGCAGATGGGAAGTAAATAGTTAAAGAACCTTCAGAAAACTCCCAGGAGATTTTAGGTTAAGGCCATAAATTTAGTCATGGGGTAAACATACCCGTACTTGTAAACCTGATACAAAGAAAGTAGTTATGAAAATGTTGTACATAAATATTTGTTTGAAAGTTCAAATAAAACTTGTTCAAATTACTTTATATTTCGTACCTTTGCACAAATATGAAAATGAGATGTAATCTTTATTAGTGTTGTTAATATAAGATGACCCTCTTTTATAAAAAAGCCCATGCATATCAATATGCAGTATATTAAAGAACTTATAATTTTAAATGCAATATTAATGTTAACATCCAAAAATGGGGAAAAAGTTTCCCAAAAAACAACTTCAAAACAAAAACAACATGTTTCATCAAAACAACAAAAGAAAATTTCTAAGTTAAAGGGTGAAAAACTAAGGAGCATCATCAGTAGGGTTGAAAGGATAAACTTGAGAAGATGAAGGTTAGGCATTGGCTTGGTCAGCTGCGGGACTATCTCTATCACCTTTGGAACTTTTATCCTCTGGTGTTGAGAAACTCTGACGTTGCTGAATTTGTTTCATTGCCTCTTTAGCTTTGGCAATTTCAGCCTCAAGGTCAAAACCCTTTTGGTTAGCCTCAGTTAAAGTCTCAAGACAGGTATTCAGAAAAGCCCAACTAACATCGAGTGTTAGTTTGTCTTAGAGAGTTTAATAGTCTTTTCCAGTTGTTCAATCTCAACCGTCAAGTCTTCTTTTCATTTTCTAAAACTTCATAGAATGCCTTTAAAGGTTCAAGATTGCCCTCGGGGAACTTGATTTTATCAGAAGAGGCACGGAGATCCTCTTGAGCTTGGGAGAGAATTTGAACTAAATCACTATCACACACCTCCTTATAATTTAAAAGCTCTTTCAAGCTCTTACTCTCCTCGGTAGCCTTTGAATGCTGATTAGCATAGGAAGATTCTAATCTATCCTTATCCTTTTCAACTTGGTTGGAAGAGGCCTTCAAAATCGCTACCTCAGCAGTTATTATCTTCAATTGTTACTTCTGATCCCTTTTGTCTTCAGCAAGGATGTCCTTTTCAAGTTGGAGGCTTTCAAACGGTTCCTTCCAATTGTCAGCTTTACCACGCAACTCAACCACTTGTTGATCAGTCCAGGGTATCCTTCTCATTAGCTCCGTACCTGTTAGATTGATTTGAAAAAAGGCAAGGTAGAAAAGCTATAAACATAGGAGAAAATGAGGAAGTATAATGGAAGAAGGATATACCTTGAAGGTAGAATGACTAACATCATTCATTAAGCTCAAAGAGATGTGAGACTCAAGCTTTTCCCTCTCCATAGGGGCGATTAATGGTTTTAACCATACCATAGCTTGGATAGATTTCTTTAATAAATTCCCACATCAGGAACTTCAATCAACACCTTCTTCATGTTTTTACTACTGCTAGAAGGGCTAGCTTCTTCACGAAAGGTGGTGGCAGGTATGGTAATAGAATGGCTGCAAGTAATATGGCAGAAGAAATAGGAGGATTAAAGGCATGAGCAATGAGGGTCAATCAAAGGGAAGCAAGTGGTGGCTCTTCAGTAACACGACTAAAATCTTATTTACCTCGAATCCTTGGGCAAAAATTCTATCAACAGAACTTGATGGTGGATTGCCAAAATGGTCAAAATCTTGATCTTCAGAGTCTAGATGGACACATTCTGGTTCATCAACAAGATTGAAAGGCATGGAGCCTGAATGTAGGTCTTGACGAATAGTGGTTTCATCATCAAGAACCATGCGTCTTCTAACTCGTAGCTTCCTTACTGGATATCCATCTTCATCATCTTCTTCTTCTTCTTCTTCTTCTTCAGTTTCACGGGCTTCAGCATTCTTCTTCTTTGAAGCAGACACGCACAAAATTTGCTCATATGCGAGAAAATACAATACGGTGAAGTCATGGGAAAAATATATACCATGGTTGTTCACTTTCCACCCAAACTTCCGGGAGAGAAATTTCCATGATCTTTGTTCTTGGGGGCAGCAGTCAATATTTTTTCTACCCAATCATGAAAGTCAGGAAATTCTCCAAAAACTTAGATGATTGATAAAAAGTAAAAAGAGATACAAGTAAGAAAGTTTAAAATTTGAGAGAAACAAAAAAGTAGAGAAAAATACTCACATGCAAAGTTCCACTTCTCAGGGAAAGACATGTTTTCATCACCCACAAAATCACGAGTGGGAACATCTACGAACCGGGCATACCAAGCACAGTCACGATCATCCTCAGGGCTGACTAAACCTCTCATGCTTCTCATCACAAGGGAGAAAACCTTAGCGAAAAGTTTCGGAGAGTACAAATGTAGTAAGTATTGAAAGCTAAAAGGGACTGAAACTATGTTTGATAAATAACGAAGGTATGTTACTGCCCTCCACATAATCGAACCTATTTTACCAAGACAAATATTAAAGTAGCGACAAAATTCCATGATCAATGGGTCAATAGGTGGGTTGAATTCTATGGTAAAAGTGTAGATGTAGAAAAATGAATAAGCTTCACGATAAATGGTTATTCGATCATCAACACCAGGAGCTATCACGAAAAGATTAGATTTCCAGTCGCATCGTGACGAACTAGAGGCAGAAGACCAAGAGTGATCAAAGAAGGGTAGTGATCGACATGCTTAAATGTAGCTATAGAAGAAAATTATTTTCTCATAGCCTCACGGTCATAAGTAAAAGAAAGTTTTTGAGGCATAATCTAAGAAATAATGGATTCGGGTAACGGTTCGTTGTGATGTTTAATTCTGGAAGTGGATATGGGGGTTGAAGAAGTCCTAGCTTTGGAAGAAGAAGGTTTTGTAGTGTCTTTCTGGAAGAAGTAGAGCTACGACTTGATAAAACACCTAGGCTATGAAGCCTACCACCTCTTCTACTCCTAGTTGGAACAAAAGAAGGGGCGATTTCATCAATGATGATTACTTTATGGGGGGCCGATGATGAGGAAGTATTTGAAGAGCGGGAAGTCATGCAAAAACGCGAAGAAAGGCAAAAATTGCAGGATGAGTTGGAATATGAGCGTAAGAAGAAAGAAGAAATTTTTGAGTGGTATGTGATACTGTATTTATAGAGAAAAATTTTCATCATGGAATCATCACTTCAAATTGACGCAGCCGCAGAAAATCGTATAAAACATGCTATAAATTGTAGAGCCAATTATAACAGGACCTGTGTACCACGTCATTAAATGGAAAGGACGTACATATTATCGTTTCTCAAGAAAACATTATGATAGTTGGGAATAGGCAGAAAGAAATTCCTTCCATAAATGAACTTACCACTTGTCGAATATTCAGTTATGAATATTCAAAAAGTAGGGATACTATTTGTATTGGTGGAAAGTAGGCAGACACGTGGATTAATTGTACACTAACATGTGGCCTCTATATCACATCAATAAAGAAATATAGAGATGTATGGATAAAATAACTAGGGTATTTTATGAAACAAGGTATCGTACATGACATCTAGGAAAGAAGAAATAGGCACGAGGTCTATGAAGACCACAAAAGGGGAACATTTGGTAATGACTCGGCCAACCGTTTTGAGAATTTATGTCCCGTTCGACGGCATAAGGTCTTGAGAAGCTTCTTATTAAGTGTTATGACTTACGTGCGTGGCCAAGTTCTATTTTTGAACGATTCGAGTTTAATTTGGAAGAAAAATTCTTGTTTTAGAAGCTTAAGCGGTAAGAGTTGACCAGAATTTGACTTTTGTGTAAAAAATTCCAAGCTGGTGTTTTGGTAATTCCAATAGCTTCGTATGGTGAGTTTGGGCTTAGGCATGTGTCCATATTTGGATTTGGAGGTCCGTTGGGTAATTTGAAGCATTTCGGAAAAAATTGGAAAGGTTGAAGTTTTGGAAGGTTGAAAGGTTTGACCGAGAGTTGACATTAATAATATCGCGATCGGAATAAGATTATGGGAGTTGGATTAGCTCTATTATGTCATTTGGGACTTGCATGCAAAATTTGAAATCATTCCGTATTGATTTGGTATGTTTCACCACGAGTTTTGGAAGTTGGAAGATTTGAAAGTTTATAAGTTCGATTCGTAGTGTGATTCGTAGTTTTGATGTTGTTAGATGTGATTTGAGACCTCGAGCAACTCAGTGGTGTGTTATGGAACTTTTTGGCATGTTTCTACGGGGTCCTGGGTGTCGCGCCCCCTTTTTTCCCTCCTCGCGTCTGGATAATCAGGTTTATGACATTTTAGGTATGGGGCAACTCGTTCCTTTTGGGAACTGGGTTTTGCATTTTTGAAGAGTAGCCACCTAATGATTTATGGTGCATTAGGACACCTACAAGGTTCAACTACAACTACACTTTTTGATAACCAGAGATAAGGTAAGGGCTTGAAATTATCTTAAGGGGAAGGTGTTAGGCACTTCACACGATCCACTAGTATAGTTCCCGGCCAGACAATTCTTTTGTGAATTTGGTGCAATTAACAAGTAAACAGATAAGGCTCAAATAAGAGGGATGTTTTTAGTACACAAACGCTTGAAAGTAAAAAAATATGAAAGAGAAATTATTAAAAGACTGATTTTTGAAAATGAGTCAAAATATTTTAAAGACAAAGAAAGAAAGGAAAAGGGGGTCCTAGGTTTATTCATAATATGGATCACATCAATGCAATACCCAGTAATCACTCCTCAAAAGAGGGACTACACATGGTATTAGCACACACATCATATACATATCTACCATTCCCACCCCGTTAAGGTGTTAAAGCACGGACTGGTCTCGACAACTATTGCATACTATTACCCGCCCCATTCCTATCAGTCCCGGAGGCATTTAGGACTACTATTCCTAAAGGGAGGGGTATTGGGCTGACTTGGAGTTTTAAAGGTGAAAAATCTAAGGCGACATACAAAACATATAGGACAACACAATAACAGCGGAAGCACATAAACAATGAAGGCTCACATATACCTCCTCAAACAAAGTAATCAGTAACATGACTTAAACAACTAAGAGGGTCTGAAAATGTTAAGGCAAAAGAGGAGTTTAAGTTGTTGAAGTAGAACAATTAATTACATAACTCAGATAAGAAGTCCGAATCAGGCCTGCCTGCTGGTTGTAGCGATTATTAACAGAAACGGGTTCAGTTTTATTTATTATTATTACTTAATGTTAGCCTAAGTGTAGAATCCTATGAACATGGTGTCGATTATGGATTCTGAATATAGCAAAGCAGTAACAAACTAAAAATGAGCAGTTTGAAATCCTATAGGCATGCTTGCTAAACTATGTTAAATAGGGGATTAATTACTTAAAAATAACTGGTTCAGAATAGCCTGCTTTTAAATTAGCTTAGTTTCAGATTCTGCAGATGATGATATCCCTTATTGCTGGTTGTTTTTAACTCGTATAGACATGATATCTAGTCTTGCTGATTTTGATTCCTATAGACACGATTTCTACACGTTATACTAATTTTGAACATTATAAGCATGATATTCGTTTATAGTCGTTTAGATCCTAGAGCATGATGTCTAGGTGGTGACAAACGTGCAGAATTTAAAGTAAAGTCCTATAGGCAGGTTATCTAGGTGCGAAGTTTGAATATGTAGGATTTTAAATGAACCCCTATAGGCATGGTGTCTAAAGTTCAGAATTAAAAATGCAGGATGTAAAACAGTCCTATAGGCATGCTTTCTAAGTGCGGAATTGAACCATTCAAAACACAAATCCTATAGGCATGTTTTCTACCGTTGAGCATGCGTAGTTACCCATCCCTTTTTCACTAGCCAACCCCAAATGTTCATTACAAATTATTACAGACCAGTTGCTGAATTACATAAAAAAATACATAAAAATAGGAAAGTACAACCATAGGAAGCCTGATTCTGACTTCCTTTCTAAGTTATGGAACAAAACGCCTCATGTACCACTTGTTCAAAGCCTTCTCAGACCTGAGTGTGTCAGAGTTACCTAAGGGTCTCGAGGGATCCCAGTCAGTGCTTACACCCAGGTTCAATAGAACCAGATAGAGATTAGTGCAGTATGGAAGGGCCAGCCCTTATGTGTCCAAGTTCATAGGGAGCTCATGGGTCCCAAGGCAAGGCTCACACAAGAGTAGCAGAACTTAAGTCTAGGAGGATAGTGGAAGTGCATGAATAGAGTTTAAAAACTGTGGGGGGTAAAGGAGAGGGGTAAAGGTAATTAGTAAAATACAGTATTGAGAACTTCATATAAAGGGGGTCAGGGGTTGGGAATTCATTGCAAAGAGCCTATGTACTTAAGCAAAGGTCAACCTTGGGCATGCACAAAAATAGAAGATGCTGGCATGCCTATAAGCCAACCAGAACACACAACAACCAGAGAAAACATAGAGGTTGTGATCCCAAGGGGATGAAGTTTGGGTCATGGAGAGCAATGTTCAATGCTATCATGCCCCAAACGAACCACAGACACCAAACATATTCGGAACAGGGATTTAAGGTCCACAAGCCATGATAAGTAATTAACAGAAGCACTAATTCAGAACAGAAAAGGTATAATACAACATGCTTAATAATGGAACTTAGTTAAATACAAATAGGAGACAAACAAGAATGAAAGAAACAGTAAAGAAACATGTTGTTGTTGATGCTGAAACTTAGTTAGAACATACCAGTCAGAGAAGCAAAGTGCAGTAAAGAAAAGTAAGCAGGACTCCAAAGTCTAGCCTTGGATTTCAGCCGGCTAAACAGACAGTATCACAAGTAGCAGTAAAGCAAGAGAGAGTTTTTTTTGAGTGTAAGTGTGTGTTCTGAACTTAAATTGTTCGTGTCTTGAAAGAGGAGAAGTATAGGGTATTTATAGATTCTTGAAAACGAGTAAAAGAGAAGTAAATCACTATTCAGAATCAATTACACACATGATTGCCTTTAATCAAGGGATCACTTTCTTAACAGGTAGTGACAGATTCAAAATAAGGAAAGAAATCAATTTATAGGAAGACTGATTGTTGCCATAAAAGTAGTAAAACAATTGAATAAGTGATTAAGTCTAAATACAGGAATATACTTGTTTTGGAAAGGATTCAATAAGGCAAAACAAGGAAAGAAATCAATTATCCTTAACGGGCGAGTGAAATTAGATTTTCACAAAAGAAGAGTTTGAAATCAGTCACAGAATTGAAGATCAAACAGGGAAACTTAACATATAAATAGAGTGCACAAAAACTAGATATGGGAGGCCAAACTATTGGCAAAAGGAAACAACATGCGATAGCACAAAGTTAGTAGACTGCAAACATTCGAAGCCTGATAGTCACGTAGGTCAAGCTTTAGTGACTTAGTAGTATAGAAAAAGATAGAGTATCAGAAGCATATAAAGGGTAATGTGAAAAACCCTTATGAAGAAATAGTCGAGTTTCAAAGATAGTAAGAGCCCATAATCACATAAAGAAAAGAGATGCTGAAACAAAGGAATTTCAAATCAAGTCGAGTAAATTCAAACAGATGAATTGCACAAGCAGTTTCAGAAACTCGAATTGACCCTAAAGATTTTAGGGTTTTTGAAACCAATCGAGTTTAAAGATGATGAGCAAACAGATTACACAAATACTTAGAGACTCGAATGAACCCAAAAGAAATTAGTCCTTTTCAATACCAATCGAGTCTAGAGATGCTAAACAAGTAAATCAAACAAACAAATAGTCTCGGGAACTCGAATAAACCAAAAATAGGGTTTTCAACACCAATCGAGTCTAGAGATGATAAACAAGTAAATCAAACAAATACTAACAAATGAACTCAGAAACCTCAGAAGAAATTAGGGGTTTTATCATGCAAACTCGGAGAGGAGAATAATACGAGCAAACATAGCAAAACATGTCAAAAATCAGAGAAAGTTTTGAAATAACTTAACGAGAAAACCCTAATCGGAAAAGATAAAGAGTTTTGGAAGCAGAGTTTTAAAAGAAACTTTGAGAAAAATTCTTAGAAGTTCAAAGAAAACATAGATCTGAAGCAGATCTAAAAGAAATCGAAAGAACCTTGGAGATTAGGGTTTCAGAAGAACCTCAAGTGACGAGAAAGGCCTTGAAAGCCATTGATCTAAGCAGGACAGTCAAAGGTCTGACTCGAATGACAATGGATGACCGAAGAAAGATCAGAGACGACCGGAAAACGGTCATCGAGCAAAGTCTGGACCAAGTCCCTTCATGATCTGGTCATGAGACCATAGAAACGAGCACATAGAAGCCATGGGAGGCTGATACAGGTCTTCGATGACCTTGGAAGGCCATGGATTAGGGTGGCGGAGGCTAGGGTTTAAGGGTGGTGTAGAGAGGATTTGAGAAAAGAGGCGGATTCAGAGGCAGCGTGTTGTGAGGAATTATAGGGTTTAGGGGGTAGTTGGGGATTAATTTAGGTAAGGGGGTCTGATGGCCTTTGATCATTTTGATCAACGGCCTGGATTGAACGGGTAAGTGGGGCAGTTTAATAGAATAGGTTTTGGGTCAGTTCAGATTGCAATTGGGTTGGAGTAATTGGGCTTCAAATTGGGTTCAATTGGGCTTCAAAATCAGGCTATAATTGAAATATAATGGGGCTAGCATTTAAATTGCCAATTTTTCATATTTGATTTATAAAAAATAATAAAATAATTTCTGTAAATAAATTAAAGGTACTAAAATGATTTATAATACATAATTCATTATTTAAAAATACCAGACCTAATTTTTTGAATATAAATGCAATTAAATCTTAAAAGAAGCTAATATTGAAATTATATGCAATTTAACTTTAAAAATACTAAATAAATTTGTAAAAATATATAAAAAATTCCCTTTCCTATATTTGGTATAGATATAAAAGTGCAATAAGGGAATCACCAAGAAATGACAGTTTTGAAAATAATTACTGAATTTTATGGATGAAATAGGAGATAAATAGATTAAAAATCTTTTAAAAATTAAGGAAAAGTAATGAAGTATTTGGATATATGCATATATATGCCATTTTGAAGCTATTTTTTATATTGAAAATATACATGGAAAAATTAGGTGTCAAAATCGGGAGCCTCGGATGTGTTTCGGATGGGCTACGAGCCATTTCTCCATGTTGTTGGATTGATATTTTGTTGATATCTAGTTTTCTTCATCATGTTCACCTAACTCCTCCGCATTCGCATAGTGTAATTGGTCACAGGAAATATTTGTTCTACGCATTCACATGCTACTACTCGCGATCGCATACATGTGCATTACTCTTCTCGCGTGAGCATTCCATGTTACGCGTTCGCGTAGCACAACTATAACAGCTGGTAATTTCCTCCTTCTCCATTGCGATCGTATGTGATCTCATGTGATCACGTAGTTAAGTCCTTGGTCCATAAGAGTTCCTTTCTTCGCGATCACATGTATCTGTTCGCGATCGCATAGCATAACTGGTGGACATTAGTCATTTTCTCTTCGCGGTCGTAATTGCATTTCCGCGATCACGATGTACAAATATCTGGGCAGCAGAATGTATTTTTCAAATCAAGAGTTTGGCCATTTTTATCATATCCTGAATTGTAGAGCTCAGTTTTAATTTCAAACAAATTATTAGGGTAAGTGTTCTTCACCCGAAATATATTATATTCATGATTATATCTTTATTTTTACCTTATAATTAGTGTTTTGAGTTGAGGAAAATAGGAATTTTGGAAGAAATTTCTTAAAATATAAAATGATAATTTGAAGGGCGAATTAATGTCAAAAATTGATAATTTGGTATGGTTGAACTCATATCGGAATGGATGTTCGGATTTTTGTGAATTTTGTCGGGTTTCGAGGTGCGGGCCTGGTGGTTGAATTTTGGGTTAACTTTTTAGGTTTTAATAAAGATTGAAGTTTTATTATTCAGAATTGTTTCTTATGAGTATAATTTAAGATTTGAAGTTATTTTGGCTAGATTAGCTGTCCGGAGGTTATTTCACTCGAGAAGTTCATTTTACAGTAATGGTTTATCTTCTTTGAGGTAAGTATATTGCCTAACTTTGTGGGAACCCATAGGATTTGAGTCTTTGGTGCTAATTGTGTCTTGTGAAGTCCGTGTACGCGAGGTGACGAGTACGTGCTCGGGCTTATTATGGAAATTTGACCGTTTAGGGATATTAGGTTCTTATGTCCATTAAATATGAAATTATGTTATCATGTTAAATTCTACATTTACTAAATCCACCCTTACGTGTCTTAATTAGAATTAATTGCTCCATATATTACCCGTATTACCGTTTAAACTCTAATGTAACTTAAATGAAGTCGTTGCCTCTTTTTATTGCCATGCTATCCTTTCCGTAATTGTCTATCCTTGATTGAAGTTATTATTATCTTTTCTGTAATTTCTTATTGTTAGTTGAAGTTATTATTATCTTTTCCATAATCTGCTTATCCTTAATTGAATTTGTTGAATCTCTTCCATAATTGCTTTACCCTAATTGATGTTTTGTTACCCTTATCATTATTGATGTAGCCTTAATTGGAGTTATTGATTCATGTTATCCCTCTTATCGTTGAATTGTACTTATGTGGATTCATTGCTACATAATATCTCTTCCTTGTTGAGTTATTGCTATATTGTACCATTATTTCCTGTTGTGTTTTTCCTTGTGAGTTCGTTCTTTCATCTCGTTGTGTTCTGGAGTTCCTGAGTGGATCTACTTGCTGTGTTCTTGTGTTATTGTCATGGTTGCTATTGTATTCAGTATTGTGTTTGTTGACTTGGATTGTGGTAGAGCACTTGCACAAGCATACACATAGATTAATCACCTATATTAGTTAGGAAGAAGAATCCTGACATTATTGACCATTACATGTGTTCTTGTCTACATGCCTTCTCTGTGAGAGTTGTTCAGTCGGCACGTGAGTCGTCGCAGTTATGAATTGAAATGCAGGCACAAGATGCCAAGTTATTAAGGTTCAAGAATTGGGACCCGTGAGCTGTGATTATGAGGTTCGGTAACTCAGTAGAGCTTATGACTTGTACTATCGATTTTGGAAAATTGTAAGTTGTGTTTAAAGGTTTCTAATTCATATTTAGTAGTTAATGGTTAAATTTTTCTAATAATTTAATAAATGTTGGGCTTACCCAGTCTTAAAGACTAGGTGCCATCACGACATCATTCGGAGGGAAATTGGATCATGACAGATTCATGAATCAGTTATATAAATGGAAAGGGAATAAATATTAACCCTCATTATAGGCGATCACCTATTATTAACGTAACCATTATAAGTAGATTTAGTAACGAGCAATTTAGCAATTTATGTTAGTAACATGTAAGAATTAAGTAAGGAAATCGTTACAGCTGTGTATCCTAATATAAGGACCTTTACCTTATTTTGTACAATCATCTGAATATTCTCAATTATATACAATTAGTCTTTACTTTTACTTGATTGAATATTCTAATCCATAATTATTTGAGAAATCAATGGCCAACAATAACCTTTCTTTTCTTCATTTATCAATTCAATTGTGTATTTTACTCTTGCATTTTTTGGAAAGTGAAGTAAATTTGACTATTAAAAATCTGTTTTTCTTTAATATTGACTTTGATCACAAAAA
>MU724836.1:13604-30785 GCA_026770625.1 Nicotiana glauca
TACGGCGTGACGAGAGTCCGTACGTAGCTACTATATGGAAATTGCTCGGGTAGCTTAGGACCCACGCATGCCTATTTGGGGAAATATTTCATAATTTGAAGTAGCCAATATGAACGTTGTAATTGTTAGAGACTTGAGAACATGAAAGTAAGCATATAAAATTACTGAGTCTTGGTAGAGATTTCCTTGTATATGATTGAGCCTTATGTGCTTTCATTGATATTGTCTTGATGATTTTGGACCGGGCCGATCGCCTCGGTGATAATAGATGCATCTATGGTTCGTGCCGCTCGACCCTCGGCAGTGCACATTTACTTTCTGTTGGAGCGGGCCGTCGACCTCGGCATGTTTGTGCATGATTTACTTGTTGCTGTCAATTGCGATATTAGTACTACTTGCTAATTAAAGAAAGAAACCTGGAAATTTGATTAAGGCAAGAATATGAGTAAAAGATCCTTCTGTGGAACCTGTCTATTTAATAATTTATTTTGTTGTTAAATTCTCCCTACTATGTCATATTATTTGGACCTTAGTAAGTATCAAGTCGACCTCTTGTCTCTACTTCTTCAAGATTAGACTAGATACTTGCTGAGTACATGTGGTTTATGTACTCATGCTACACTTCTGTACTTAAATGTACAAGTTTTGAGGCAAGTGGATCTGGTCAGTATTCGGGTGCGCAATAGTGAGCTAACTCAGGGACTTCTACGGTGAGCTGCCTTCTTTCTCATGCCGACCCGCAGCTGAAGAAGTCATTTATCTTGTATTTAGGCCTTTTCTGTCTATTCTGATTCAGACAGTAGGACAGTGTTTTGTATATTTTGTGTATACTCTATTGGTCGCCCGTAACTAGAGACACCCGGTTCTGGCACACACACTGTATGGATGTTCCTTCACTTTTGGGGTGTATTTCTACTATGTCAGTACTTTGTGGTTTCACTGATTTTCTTTATTTTCTAAAAGTCTTTAACTTGTTGGTTTTGAGTTAAACTAAAATGGGCATTTATATCTTAATTCCGCAGTTGGCTGGCCCAACTAGGGTGTTAGGCGCCATCATGATCTATTTTACAAAAATGGGTCGTGACATTAACAATCCTACACTGCACTACACTTCACAATCTCTTCTGAACTCATACTCTCTCAAAAATACCATTCTTTTCTTCTCTACATTGTAGCCTATTTACAAGACTTACTGCTTTTCTTTGTTTTTTCCTTTGAAACTGGTATGTCCTAATTTAAGTTTCAGTATCATCAAAATGTGTTGACTTAGAGCTTTTTTATCCATGTCTACTTTACTGTTTCTGTAGAGTTAAATGCTTAAAATAACATGCTGATCTTTTTCTATTTGTTTCTGCTATGAATCCTTGCTCCCTACCCCACCCCCCACCCCCATGTGTTTTGAGTTACAGTTTAAAGTATGGAAATATGTGAATTATTGTCTATGATTTGAACTTGTTCCCTTAAAGGATCCTAACTTCTAAACAATGTATTCTAATAGGCTTATGGGGTATGCCGGCATTCCTCATTGCTGAGTATGCCCACCAGCCTGTCTTTGCTTTTCCTTTACTACCTCCCCATTCCCTATACCCCTATGTGTATTAATGTGAACTATTTCCCTTTCCTTTTCCCCTTTCAGAATCTTACACTTGCACCCTCTCTTAGTCTCTAAGTTCTGCCCCCCCTCCTGTGAGCCTTTCCTTGGGACCTTGAGTTCCCTCTAAACTTGGACACTGAGGGCTGGCCCTTCCACAGTGCACTATATTTAATTTGTAATGCATTTGGGTGTGAACTCTGCCCGGATTCCATATGAGGCTCTTAGGGAACTCTGACACACCCAAATGGAAGAAAGGCTTTGAAATCTGGTCTTTGGAGTTAGTTTACTTCATACATCAGACAGGAAGTCTAAATCAGGCTCTCATTGGTTGTAATTTTACTCTTTGATGTATTTTTATCTTCTTTACTTTTTTGGGCTGTAATAACTTGGTAATAAAACTTTTGGGGTTGGCTAGTTAAAAGGGAGGCGTAACTATGTATGCAAAAACAGGTAGACAACCTGCCTATAGGATTTCAGATTTCAGATTTCTGCATTCTCATATAGATACATGCCTATAGGATTTCTAATTTCAACATTCTCATATAGATACCATGTCTATAGAATTTCTAATTTCAACATTCTTATATAGATACCATGTATATAGGATGCACATACATGTAAGAAATATTCCTATAGGTCCTTTCTGATTTTTTCATATCCATTTCTCACTAGGCAAACACGTTTATAGGTCTTCATAACCAAATGCAATCAGATGTCATGTTCATAGAATATCCAGCATTTAGATGACATGCCTATATGGTCTTCTGCATTTTTACTATGTTTATAAATGTGTTCTAAAGTCGACAAACGCATAGAAAGCATGCCTATAGGAGCTTTAATCGAATCTGAATCACCTCACTAGCTCATAAGTCTCAAACTAATAGTAATAACATTTGCAGAACCTATAACTTTTGCTAAAAGTTTTCTTTTCTTTTGTAATATGGTAACCTTCTTAAGCAGTATGTAATCAATCTGCTTCATTCTTTTATGAAATCAGTAGATATCATACCTATAGGAGCTCTTTCCAACACGTAGGCAAGCCTTAGCATAAATTTATAAACTGAATCATATTTTATTAACTACAATTAGCAGGCAGGCCTGAGTCGGGCTTCCTATCTGAACTATGTAATAAATCAGTCTGCCTCAATCTTTAAGTTTTAATTAGACCTTAAACAGTATGTGCAAAACATGCTAAACTATGTGCTTTCTCTGATTTAAAAGAGATCTGTCTGAGCCTTGTTATTTGTTTATATGCTCCCCCCAAACATGCCATATGTGTTTTGTTTGTCACCTTAGTATTTTTACCTTTTGAAACCACAAATCAGCCTGACATCCCCTCCCTTTAGGATTAGTAGTTCCATGTACCTCCGGGATTGATTGGATTGGGGTGGGTAATAGCATGCAATAAGTAAATAAGACCATTCCACGCTTTAATACCTTAAAGTGGTGGGAAAGGGTAGATATGGATATCATTACCACGCGATAACATCATGCGTAAGAGTGATTACGGATGTTGTGTGGGGTGATCCATATTATTAATAAACCTAGGACCCTCTTCCCTTTATTCTTTGTTTCTTCTAAATCTTTTTAAATATTTCTTCTAAATCAACTCTCTTTAATGCTTTCTGACTTTTTTTATTTCTAACATTTATGTGAAAAATCCCCTCTTATTTGAATTCCCACTTTCCTATGTGTTATTTGTACATTAAGTCACAACAACAGTTTGGCCGGGAAACACACTAGTGGATCTTGAGGGGTGCCTAACACCTTCCCCTTGAGATAATTTCAAGCCCTTACCCAATCTCTAATTATCAAATAAAACCCTTCTTAGTGTCCTAATGTACTTAAATTATTAGGTGGAGACTCTTCCATTCCAAAACCCAATTCCCAAAAGGGAACGAGTTGTCTTCCCAAATGTCATAAAACCGATTTCGTGAGAAAAGCGGAGCACGACACAGTCCATATCACTGTCCTCTAGAAATAAGTTCTTCACTGCTAGAAGTGCTTCTTCTTTATCTGACCCATAAATAATGTCGGTCTGTTGGAAAGTCTGCTCCAGATGAGGTATTGGCTACTCGAGGGGGTAGTAAGGACCGCGCCATAGTGGCGACCAGCTATTGAACTCTTCCCAGGTATATTCATATCCCAAACTGAAGGTAGTTCTATGTTTCTTAAGTTTTATGGGTTTAGAGATTCCTTGGAGGTTATTGTCGATCCCTTTGCTAGGTTCGTACCTACTCCAACTCAGTATACTGTCGATTTTGTTATCCCACCATTTGTCTTTGTCGACAGTATTAGCCCGCTCAATGTGGTGGTAAGTTTCTCCACCTAGCTTCCTTCTTCCGCCGATCGCCGAAATGGTCTAGCGACTATATATAGGGTTGCTACCGTCGCCGTGAATGATCACTTCCTGGTGATTCCATTTGAACTTAACTGCCTGATGCAGTGTTGATGCTACGACCCCAGTAGCATAAATCCATGGCCATCCTAGAAGCAAGTTGTAAGATGATGGTATATCTATTACATAGAAATCGACCTCGAACCAGCTTGGTCCCATCTGCAGGCATAGACTAATCTCACCAATGGTGGACCTCTAAGAACCATCGAAGGCTTTCACATCGCTTGCTCCATGTTTTATCTTATGTAGCCTTTTACCCAATTTTTTGAGTGTTACCAACGGATGAATGTTAAGAATGGAACCTCCATCGATCATGATTCTGGTGATGAAATAACCTTCACATTGCACGGTGATGTGCAGTGCTTTGTTCTGTCCCAAACCTTCAGGTGGCATCTCGTCCTAAAAAAAGGTGATCTTATGGCTTTTCGGCACTTGTCCTACCATATTATCCATCTCCCCGCCAGTGATGTTACTTGATACGTACGCTTTATTTAGCACCTTTAACAGAGAATTTTTGTGTGTCTTGGAATTTTGTAGCAAAGAGAGAATGGATATTTGTACTGGCGTCTTATTTAACTGGTCTATGACCGAATATTCCTTGGCTTGTATTTTCCTCCAAAGGTCGTCCAGACCTGTCTCAATAAGGGGTGGCCAATTAGAGGCCTGCTTGCTTGATTCAGCTAGATGTTCAGGGGTATAGACTCTACCACTTCTTGTCATACGCTATGCTGCGACAGTTTCTTCAATCCTGACCTTGCCTTTACTTTTCACCTCGGCTGTATAATTTTAGGGCACATCATTTGTTAAGAATGGTGGCTTGGTAGACATCGCCACTGGGATCGGCGCGCCTATCCTTACTTCCAATGGAACCTATGCACTGGGTGGCAAGACTGCAACCTCAAATGTTACGGGTGCATTAGCCGGAGATGTGAATTCAACCTCTATTTGTGCTGGTCTCTTTGCTGGTGGTGCTACTTCAAACTCAAGAGGTATGGATATATTCACTCAACGCCCTCAGATGGTTGGATCTGGACAATGACCGGATTGAGAGTAATTGTTCATTTCTTTAGGTCGTTACCTTTCGCGATCAACCCAATGGATCCCTCGGGGTTCCAGTCATCTTCTACTTTAATCATGTTGATACCTCCACCCTTTTAGTCTGGAAGAGGGTTGTTGCGGATATTTAGAGTGGGTTCCTTCGCCATAATGATCTTGTTATCAATCAAAGACCGTATCTTGTTTTTAAAGGAGTGGTATTCATCGATGGTGTGCCCTTTCATGCCGGAGTTGTATGCACAGGACTTGTTTGGGTTAACCCACTGAGAAGGATTCTCATGGGTTGTAGCAGGGACTGCGGTGACATAACCAGTAGCTTTATGCCTCTCATACAGTTGGTCGATGGGTTCAGCGATGGCTATATATTTTTTTGGAGGTCAGCGATCAAAATTAGTTCGGGGTCAAGAGAAATTTTGGTGTGCATGGGGTGATTTGTAATTGGATGGTTGAGCATTATAAGTTTGGTAGACATGAGTAGGTTGGGAGTATCTAGGCGAGGTATGTTGGTAAGTAGGAGGTGGAAATAACTAATAAGTTAGTGGAGGAGCTTGGTATGAGAGTGTTTGGTAATTTGGGGTTGGCTGGTATGCGAGTGGAGGTGTTGGGTAAGTTTGGTATTTGAGGGGAGATTTGGTCCTCTACGTCCCATACGTCCTTTTTCTTGGACACACCACGGGACTGTAAAGCCTTATACATATCTTGAAAGGCCTCAAAGTTTGTAACCATACAACTTTTAATACGTTATTCAAACTTGTGGTTCCCAATCATCATCAGTCATTCATAGTAATACGGTTCTTGAGCCTAGACAAAGAACTTGTTCATTTACTCCTATTCTAAGGCAGGTCTGACCTTAGCAGCTTCGGACCTCCAGCGAGTAGCATACTCGTGAAATGTCTCCGTAGGTTTCTTCATTAAATTCTATATATAAAACACGTCTGGTGCATTCTCTGTATTAAAGCTGAACCTGTCTATAAAGTTAGATGCCATCCTTACCCAGCTTGACCACTTCTTGTGATATTGGCTGATGTACCAAGATAATGCATCTCCTTTCAGACTCCTCATGAACAGCTTCATGCGGATCCTTTCATCCTTCCCTACTCCAACCAGCTTGTCACAATATTTCCTCAAATGGACCCTTAGATCACCCGTTCTATCGAATATTTCAAACTTAGGAGGTTTGTACCCCTCAAGCAGTTCGACATTGTTAGCACGTGATTTTTGCCCTAAGAAAATTATTCCTAAAATCCAAACAAAATGATTTTTCATTATTTTTACAATTTTTTGTAGAAATTTGTTGCATTTTGTTAATTAGTTGCATAATAATTCATATTAAAAATACAAAATATGCATATGCATTAGGATATTTAATTTTATAATTTTAGTATTAAATCATTTCGAAACAAGTTAAGAAAAAATCAAAAATAGCATTTTTAGTATTTTAATTGGAATTGCTATAAATAAATTTTAGAATTTAATTAGTTTAACAATTTAATAAAATTAGAAAATATGTAAAATATAAAAGAAAAAATAAAATACAAACTACAAAGTGAAAATACAATATAAAAAATGTGAAGTAAATAAAAGAACAAGGAGGAAAAATTAATTTGGGCCATTTACCCCAAAAATAAAAAAATAAAAAAACCAAGCCCAAAGTTACTCCACCTGGTCTGCCCCTCTACATTATCAAACGACACCGTTTTAAGAAAGATAAATCTGGGCCATTAAAAATAAATTAATCCAACGGTTGAAGCCTGATCCTATTTTAAATGAAACGACGACGTTTTGCATTAGTTGATCTCAACCATTCAATACTTTGATCCAACGGTTGAGGCTAGATATCAATAATAAATATAACGACATCGTTTAAATACACAATAGATCTCAACCGTTCACTCTGACTAATCCAACGGCTCCAATTCAACGTTACACTTTAATATACCTAAATCAATTAAACCCTAAAAATAATTTCATTCTCTTCTTCTTCATCTCATCTCAGCCGCCTCCATCTTCCCTCACAGACCCCGCCGGAACCCTACCGGTGGGAAATGGTAGTTATGCCAACCAGTCCACAAAATACACCCCAAAATCACCTTTAGCCCCTGATTCTACCCCTCAGCTTCTTTTCCGTCGAATCCCTTCCCTACTGTTCGAATATTCAAAAGTGTGTCGCCGGAACCCTAATTCCGGCGAACACCACTTTGTCCAAACCAAACCAAAATCATACCAAACCATCTCCTAACTATCCTCAACCCATTTTTGAAAATCTTGAGTCCAAAAGCCAACTGGATTGGCTCAAAAGTAAAAATTGAAGTCTGTCGGTGATCAAAATTCAAGAAAAAACTGATGCCAAGACCCTGGATGCTGGGAGAACGTGATAACTAAAAAAAGAGAGAATAAAAAGTCCGAATAACAAAAACAAAAGCTAAGTTTTTTCTTTCTTTCCTTTCTATTTCTTCTGCTTCTTTGCATGTTTGTTTCTTTGCATGTTTGTTTTTCTCTGCATGATTAGTTCTTTACTGATTAGGGTTTATCTTTTTAAATGTTGATATATTTTAGTTTTAGGGTTTAATAAATAGATTCTGATTTGATGTCAAAATTAGTATAATTAGATTTTCAGAATGATTTCATTTGTTTGTTTCATATGTTTCTGAAATTGGTCGATTTTGCTAACTGTTAGAGTTTATTTTTGATATTAGTTAATTCTGATGTTTGTTAGTATTAATTAGTTTGAATATCGTTAGTATTAATTAGTTTGAATATTTTGGGATGAATTAGTAGATTGGTTATAGCTGTTTGAATTTCGATTAATAATTAGTTAATGATTGGATTAATTCTGATAATTAGGGTTATAATAGTGTGATAGTTTTAAAAATTCAGGGTTAACGGGGTAAAAGGGCAGTAAGGTAGCTGGTAAATTCAATTAAGGTCCAGGGGCCTTTTGGGTACATAAAAAGGGTTAAGGGTAATAAACCTAAGGAAGTGGGGGTAGTTTGGGTATATGAAAAGGGCAATAGGGTAGATATTTAAGTGAAGTGGGGGCAAATAGGGAATTACATAAGGTTAGAAGGTTCTAGATGGAGTAACTAGCATAATTCTTAATAAATTAGGGGCAGTCAATTGAATAACTAATAAAAGAATAAGGTTCCAACTTAAATAAAGAGGGACTATTAAATAAATTCTGAAATATGAATTTCCCTCCATTTTTAAATTTATAAATAGGCATTAATGGGCATCATTTGACAAGGTTGGCAATCTGAAAATATCCCTCAAATAGTATACCATTTCTCCTTTTCAATTTCGAAATTCATCTCTTCAAAAATACAAAAATATTAGAAATTATCAGAAAACCCTTAGAATATCACTGTTTCATTGATTCTAGTTCAATTTGAGAATTCTATCTCGATTCTGTTTGGTTTTGGTGATCGAAGAGCTGTGAATTCATTTTGAACGGGTCAATAGTTTGTTCTTCTGGTTTATATCATTGCTGTTGGCTTAAATCTGGTGTTGAGAAGCTGTGATTGAATTGTGGTTTTGACTCATGTTGCTGTTGTTAACCTAGAGATCTAATTCTCTTCCTTCTTACATTTTCTTCTACTCAGGTACACGCTTGTACTCACTGATGTAGTTTCAAGTCTGAGCAATGGAATAGAATGCTCATTTGCTGTTCCAAGCTTATTTAATAATATATATGTGTACTGATTTAATCTATATAGAATCTAGCTAGGATAATTTGTATTCATTAGGAATAGTCAAGTTGTAATTGGAATATAATTCTTCGGACTGTTTACTACTATATTTGGATTATAATTGTGTTGTATTTGTAATAATGCTGTAATAGAACTTAGAATCTATGGTATTAGTAAGATAATTATTAGATCTAGGATAGTTCCGAACAATTAGCATGCAGTGAAGAATCGAAAAAAAAAATTCTGTTGTTTAATCTCATGTAATAGGTATAATTTTGATTATTAGAAATTAATAAGTATAAATGAATATTTCATATACTCAACTTGTCTAGCATGTATTAACATTTCAGTAGCTCAGTTATGCATTTCGAGTGTATTAGAATTTTCAATTGATAATAATAGTTAAAATCTATTTAAAAACAATAAGTTTAGTATTAATAGAATCATTTTAGATTTTAGTAGTTCGAATTATGCTTCATTATTTTCTGTTGAACGTGCTTATAAGTAAAAAAAACAGTGTTAAAATTAAGCAAATTATAGATTCAATAGTTCCAGGGATTCGATCCCTGTCATTTGCTTTGGAAAATTAGTTGTATGGTTCACTACTTGGGCCAGTCGAGGAGCCCAATAAAGGCAACAGCGTTAATAAATTATTTTGGGCCAGCCGTTCAAGGCCCAAAGTTGCCAAGAAAAAAAAATAAAAATCAATAAAGTTCCTAAGACTAGTAATACAATAAGTGAATGATTAAGGAATTTGAATTCATATGTATAGGTTACTTAACCTTTAGAGATAAAATTTAATAGAGAATAGTAGTTACTTTCAGATTTGGCCTTTAAATAAAAATGATGAGATGAGCCTCACCAAAGCAAAAACAAAACTACGGGGCACTCAATAATTACATAAATAAAAATACTTAGAAATTCGGGATGGAACGTTTAGCAAATTTCATGGTCTTCCTCAAAAATAATAAACGCGTAGTCGTTTTAGGCGCATATGTTAATAATATTATCTTTCCAAATACGGGTGCACATTTATGTGACCCAAATCCAAATCTTAACGAAGTCGAAATGTGTTAAAAGCCACAGGCGTACTGATACGGCGTGGTTCGAGATACATTTTCATGACGTTGTAATTCTTGTAAAATAAATAATAAATAGAATAAAAGCGGGTTATTAATAAAAGGCGCATAAAAATAAGAACATATATGGAAATCAGTTAAAATCAAATGCAACAGTTGAGCGACCGTGCTAGAACCACGGAATCCGGGAATGCCTAACACCTTCTCCGGGGTTAACAGAATTCCTTATCCGGATTTCTGGTTCGCGGACTGTTAACAGAGTCATATTTTCCTCCGTTCGGGATTCAACCGGTGACTTGGGACACCATTAACTTTCCAAGTTACGACTCTGAATACATAAAATAAATCTCGTTCCGACTGTCTTTTAATTGGAAAAATTTCTTTACGCCCTTCACAGGGTGTATTAAAATACGTAAAAGGAGGTGTGACAGCTCTGGCGACTCTGCTGGGGATAAGAAACCTAGAACTTCGGTTCAGGGTTTAAGAATTCGATCTCGGAATAATTGTTATATTTGTTTATATCTGATTTCCTTACATGTTCGTGATTAATGTGCTAAATGTTTACCGCTTTGATATTATTTGAATTGTATATAAACTATGCCGAAAACCCTTCTCTTCTCACCTCTGGGGATGTGCTTACTGGTTGAGACTCCCTATTGTGTTAGTGTCAATACCCTAAAATATGAAAGAGGCCGGACAAGTTATTAAGCCGGATGGCCTTTTGGTTCCCGGTACGTAGCCCCCTCCTCGACTCGAGTTGTCCGCTCGGGTACACAGTCTAGAACATATAACCAGGTTTTGAACTTAGAATAGGGACGTTTATTTGCATCACATATGACTTAGGGGACTCAACACAGGGGTTGGGTCCATCTAGGACAGGTATCCGGATATGAAATGACCGCCATGCATTTTACGTGTTGTATTTATTTGTTTCGGGCCATCATGATGACCGGTTTAAAAAAAAATATTTTGTGAAATTGAGAAAAAGAGAAAAATAGTAGTAATTGGTAAAAAACAATTTTAATTTTGTCTAATCGGCGCGAACTACGCTGGTTTGATTCTCACCACGTGTGAGATACGTAGGCAACCCTTGACGGGTCCAACCACACCATTTTGCAAAAATAGCCAGAAAATGTCAAAATTTTGATTTTTTGTCATAAATAAATTAAGTGATGTCATTTTGTCAAAATAGCCGAATGTCCCAAAAGGGCGCCGGAAGGCTGTTTTTGAAAATAGTCACTTTGAATCATTTCCTAACGGTTAGCGAACACAACCTTAAAATCTTCTCTTGGAAGTGCTGAAAGGCCGTATTGGCAAAGTAGTTTTTTTTTTTTTTGTAAAAAAATTAGAATTGAAAAAACAAAATACATATATATAGTGCTTTTCTTTTAGGTCATAAATAAATGATTAAATCACCTTAATAAATGTGCAGGATGAGCACGACTCAGAATGAATCATTCTTGCATAAGATCCCTTTGGAGTTACGTCTGTGGTGGAACGATTTGGGCGAAGAAGGGCAAGATGAAGTTAATAAATATTTGAAAGGTCTCACTGGTTTGCTAGATATTGTGCCTCGGGGGGATATTGTCAAAACATTGATTACATGTTGTGACCCAGCGCATAATGTGTTCCACTTTTCGGACTTCGAACTTACCCCGACATTCGAGGAAATAGCTAGCTACATTGGTAAAGATGAGGTCCCTTTAAGGCATAGGTATTTGGTTGCACCGAGAGTTATAGCTGTGCACATATTTCTAGACTCTTTGAAGATAATCAGAACCGTCCATAACACAGATCTGGCAAATGGCTTTTGTACTCTAAATTTCATATAGCATCGCTATGGCCACATCGGGGGCTTCAACAACCCAGAAAGCAAGATATGTAGTAAAGGAAATCGCCAGAAGTGGGAAGAGCATCGACGTTTCGCCTTTATGGTGGTTTTTCTGGGACTTTTTGTATTTTCGAGAAAGGACGGGAACATCGATATAAAGATAGCTGGGGTTGTCAGCACGTTAATTACCCAAGCCAAAAGTACTCTTGCACCTATGATATTGGCTGATATTTTCCGTGCTCTTACGGCTTGCAAGGCTGGGGAAACTTTCTTTGAGGGGTGCAGTTTATTGTTACAAATGTGGATGATTGAGCATTTGTGTCATCGTCCTCAATTTTTGAGCTATGGGTCTCCAGAAAAAACGTGCATAGAAGATTCACACAAGGATTAAAGGGGTCAAATTGCTAGAAGGATTCACGGGTTGGACAACATATTTTCGGTCCCTCACTGCTAGTCAAATCGAGTGGACATTTGGATGGTTACCCGTTGATGAAATCATATATATGCCGGTAGTTCGGCCACATTTCCTTTTGATGGGGCTTAAAAGTATTCAGCTTTATGCTCCTTATCGTGTGTTGAGACAACTTGGGAGATGCCAAATAGTACCCAAGGATGATGATCTTAGTTTGCAAGTGATCGAGNTCTTAGTTTGCAAGTGGTCGAGATTGGCCTCGATGGTCAGTTTCCTGAAGCATTGGTCCGTCAGATTTGGAGCGAATGTCAATATTTGGCGGCAAATACTTGTGTCCGTGATAGAGCTAAAGGAGAGGTATCATCTGACTATCAGGATTGGTATACAAGGGATGTTGCGTTTGGAAGGCCGGCCAAAAGGCCTCACCTCCAAGAGTTTGCTGAGTCATCACAAGAGCAATGGGCTTGGTTAGCCAAAGAAAATGAGTACAGGGCAAATATCAGCATGTTGGAAAAATAGGTCCAAGACCTCAAGTTTGAAAATAATGTGCAAGCAGCAGCCGACGAGGGTGAGAAAAAGTAATTGGCCAAAGAGAATGAGGCATTACGAGCTGAAATTAAGAAAATGAGGATAGCAGCTGAAACCCCTGTTAGAAATGCCCGAGATGCAAAGCTGATAGACAATTTGCGGCAAAAAGTGAATGATTACAGTTTTAACCTTAACAAAGCAGAAAAAGAACTAGTTAGGGTTCGAAGACAGTTGGCTAAAAATGCAGAGGAACGAGCCCGTATGGTCCAACAGCTAAAAGAAGAGCATGATAATGAGGTCGCCAGATTGAGGAAAAAGGTCATTACTGCAGAGGTCAAAATGAACAAACAAGCAAAAGAGTTCAGTGTTGAAAGGGAGCATTGCTATACAACTGTAGCAGAATTAGAGATGGATCTGCAACAACTTCAAGAAAAAAATCAGAGAACATTGGAAGCTAAGACTGAATAGATTGGGCAGTTGCTTCACGAAAAAGGGATAATTAGAGAAAGAATCCTCGATATTGCTCATTATATCACCCGGAAGTGCCAAATATGTGAGAACATGACCCAAACTACATTTTTTGCCTCAGTGATGATATTCGTGAAACAGATAATGGGCGACCTAGACAGACTCCAAGGGGGACTTGCATATAGGCCCGCGGCGAGACCGAACGATGTCCCGCGGGCACCAAGAGATTTAATGTATTCTTAAGTCAATACTTCATTGTGTCACTCACTTGAGTCTGTATTTTTATTTTAATCAGTCTGCATTTCATTTCAAATAGTTGTTAAGAAGTTCGTAGTTTGGTTTGTCATTTAGAGTCTGTCATTGTAGTAGATATATTGGCCAATAATAAATTTGAAAATTCCAAAAAAATTGTATTTGTATTTTTGTTTTTGATTTCATCTGAACACATTTGCGATAGGCAATTTTATAGGACCGATAATAATCATATGAAAATATGAAATATAAATACGAGTCAAAAGAATATTGAAAAACAAAAGAAAAATGAAAATGAAAAAGGAACAAAAGAAAGAAAGAGGGAAAAGTCGTAACAAAAGAATTGGCAAAGCAAAGGAAAAAGGCAAGAATAAAGTAAAAGCCATAATTGAGAAAGTCGGGATGACGCATGTGGCCGAACAAAATTGTTTAAGTACATCTATGCTCCCAATATGTGATTATTGATGCCCTAACCATTAATAAACGTGTTGTTGTTGATGAGTGCAGACAGGTGATTTTAGTTAGCTGGCATTCTGGCAACTCATCCGTACAATAATTGTTCCAAAGATATGTCGAAAATGATTAGCCAAGAGATCAAAGCTAAAATTGTTGACCCGGCTAGGGATGAAGAAACAGTGGATGTAAAGGCTATGAAAGAGGAAATGTACAAGCTGAAACAACAAATGGCCGAAATGTACCAGGCCTGGGCGAAAGGACAACCCTTACCTGCATATCCTGCCAATCCCGTCTATGTTCCTCCACCAGTTCAAACACAAGACCCTCCTATCGTAAATTCTTCCCCTGCTTACCCTACATGTCCACCATATTACGCAACCACTTCTCAAACACCACCACCTCCTCCACCACCAAAACAAATCCCACCACCACCAGCACCAGTTCCTCCTATGTACGTGGCTCCTCCACCGGCCATGTTACATAAATCTTCAAGTGAACCTCTGTTCCACACCCAAGAAAATCATTACTATCCACCAGAACCCACTTTTAGACCCCATGAGCAATACCCTTACACTCCTCTCATTGATATATCCGAGGAAGAGAAACTACCCAAGAACCCCGAACAGGAGGAAATAATTTGCAAAGTAAAAAGTTTAGAACAGTCGTTCCGAAACATGCAAGGGCTCGGGGGGCAAGTAAGTGTGGCTTATAAAGACCTGTGCCTGTTTCCAGAAGTCCAACTACCAGTGGGTTTCAAATTGCCAAAGTTTGATCTTTATGATGGGCATGGAGATCTCGTGGCCCATTTGAGAGGATTTCGTAGTAAAATGAGGGGTGCTGGAGGAAAGGATGAATTGCTAATGGCATATTTCAGCCAGAGCCTCAGTGGATCAGTCTTGGAGTGGTACACTAGGAAGGATCACACCCGCTGGTATACCTGGGACGACTTAGCTCACGCCTTTGCAAATCACTTCCAGTATAATTTGGAGATTGTTCTCGATCGACTCTCCTTGACAAAGATTGAAAAGAAGCCTGGGGAGAGCTTTAGGGAATATGGATTCAGATGGAGAGAGCAGGCCGCGAGGGTCGATCCACCTATGAAAGAGGGTGAAATGGTGGATTACTTTTTACAAGCTCTAGATCCCACCTATGAAAGAGGGTGAAATGTTGGCATTTGAAAACTGCAATTCAGGAGCTCATTGATTCAAGGAGAATTGATGTCCAAGCCCCCGAAACTCCCAATATTACACAAAATCCCTTACATGTTCATCATGAAGCTCATATGATCGAGTTGGTACAAAGAGGAGATTGTAAAAAGCTATCTCAGACGGTAATGATGATCAAAGCAAGCGAAAGCAAGGTAGATGAGAAAGTAATGGGTAGGAGAGCAGTGATTGCAGTTAAACAAATGGTGGATGAGCCAGTGGTGATAACGAAACCTGAGCCAGTGAAAGTGATAGTACCGGGAGCAAGTGCAAAGCCCGTGTTAATTGTGAAAGGGGCCCAAGCAGAACCGGTCATCATCAAATCCGTAACTCAACTGCCCGTTGTGGATGCAAAAGTTATACCATGGAACTACAACAAAGTAACTGTCATGTATCGGGGAAAGAGGTTAAAGATGAAATTTGTGAAACTCACGATTTGACGAGATCGGGGAGGTGCTTTGCCCCCGAAGAATTAAGAAAAGCAAAACTTACCGAGGATAATCCAGCCCCTACAAAAAAAGCTGTCACTGAGGAGAAGGCCGAGGAATTTTTGAGGAAAATGAAGGCGTAGGATTACTCGATAGTAGAACAATTGAGGAAGACGGCGGCGCAAATCTCTTTATTGTCTCTGCTAATTCACTCAGATGAACATCGCCGCGCACTAATAAAAATCTTGAATGAAGCTCATGTGCCTGAGAAAATTATAGTGAATCATCTTGAAAAGATCGCAAACAAAATCTTTGAAGTAAACAGGGTGACATTCTCAGATAACGAATTGCCGGTAGAAGGAACGGAACATAACAGAGCCTTGTACCTTACTGTGAAATGTGAAGCTTCGGTAGTGACCCGTGTGCTGATTGATAATGGGTCGAGTGCCAACATATGCCCTTTGTCTACTTTGGAGAAGCTCAAGGTTGATAATGAAAGAATTCACAAGAACAGCATTTGTGTACGTGGATTCGAGGGGGGCGGGAAGAATACTGTTGGAGACATTGTGCTTGAACTTACCATTGGGCCAGTGGAGTTCACGATGGAATTCCAAGTATTGGATGTTGCTGTATCCTATAATCTTCTGCTGGGCCGACCATGGATCCAAGCTGCGAAGGCTGTGCCATCATCACTTCATCAGATGGTAAAGTTTGAATGGGACCATCAAGAGATTGTGGTCCATGGTGAAGATAATTCTTGCAATACTATCACTCCCTTTGAAGAAGTCGAGGACGATAAAGGCCCATGGGTGAATCAAGTGATGGATACAGTATCGGTCGCTAAGGTTCCGGTCAGTGAGTATGTTCCAGTGCCAAAGGTGGCTACCGCATCTATTATGGTTTCCACAGAAATGCTGAGAAATGGATTTCTACCCGGAAAGGGATTGGGAGCTGCATTACAGGGCATTACACAACCAGTATCTCTTCGTGGTAACATTGATACTTTTGGGCTGGGTTTTAAACCAACCATCGCTGATATAAAGAGAGCCCGGAAACTGAAGAAGAAAGTGTGGACCCTTCCTAAACCTATCCCTCGCCTCTCCCGTTCATTCGTCAGGTTTAGTACAAAGAGGCGCCCGGTGACAGTGATGCCAAGCTTAGCAGAGTTAAAGCCTGAAAGGGAGTTGATTGAAAGATTTGAAAAGTTGTTCGAAGAAGTGGATGTGGTAGAAGCAGATGAGGGTCCAAGCAGAATTGATGTCCAGTTCATGGGATCTCGAGCCAATCTAAATAACTGGGAAGCTACTCATCTTCCAACTCGGAGGGAGTTGTGGTAGTTAGTTTTTGATTTGTTTTTTGAGTATTAAATCTGTTTTATTTCAAGGTTGTAATTCAGATTTCTATGTTCCGTCCGTCCAATTGAATGAGTCAAACCTTGTTATCTTACGAATTTCAATGAAATGAAATTTCTTTCTTTCTCCATTCCTGATAGCCTTTATTTTGTCTTTCTTTTCTTTTCTTGTACAGTCCATTTTATGCTGATTTCAATGATGTGTGATGCATGAGGAATTCCCGGTCTAGTCTTGATAATCAATGTGAAATAGTAATAGAAGAAATTGAATATGATGATGAGGTGGAAATTGGTATGATGATGAGGAGGCTTTGGAAGAAATTAGTAAAGAGTTGAGTCAATATGAGGAAAAGCCCAAACCAAATTTGAATGATACAGAGGCAATCAATCTGGGGGACCAGGAAAATGTTCGGGAAACAAAGATAAGTGTCCATTTG
>MU724839.1:2787-16666 GCA_026770625.1 Nicotiana glauca
TCGCGGTGGAACCGCGGCAGAACAGTGCCTCTGGTTCTGATATCTTCTGCAGCAGCTTGTCACCGCGGTTTTACCGCGGTCGCGGTGGAACCGCGGTGGAACAGTGATTCTGGCACTAAAGGGCTGGTACAATGTGACATCAATGGGAATTTGCTTTTTTGGCCTCTTTGCTCCAGTATTGACCCCAAAATAGCTACTTAGCCTTCCTTAGCCATCTATTACCTATAAATCATGAAAAACACTAATAAGAGCATTTTGTTATCATATATATCATCAAAACAACATAAGAATGTGATTATTTAAGGTGTGATTATAGTCAAATTCACCTATTATCATAGACTCACTGGAAGAAGCCTGGATAGCCGGTGGACGATATGAACTCTCCGGCATGGCACTAAAATCAGAACTGGAAGAATCCGGAGAACCTGAATACCCTCTGGAGGAACCCTGAATAGCTGGTGGGCGGTAAGAACTCTCTGGCATGGTGCTAAAATAGGAGCACATTGGAGCACCCCGAGCAGGCGGTGGTGCTGAAAATGGGGGCCTTCTAGGCTGACCCCTACCAAACTAACCTCTACCCCTAGCTGGGGCTGAACTCTCCGGAGAATCTAGCCCTCTTATCATGCTGCATCTTCTCTCTACCCCTCAGGTGGTAACCCTCAATCCTGCGTGCAATCTTAACCACCAGCTGGTACCCTGTACCCATCTCTACCTCTCGGGCCATACCAAACCGGATAGTGGGGTGTAACCCTACAACAAACCTCCATACTCTCTATGCCTCTGTGGGAAGTATCATGAGTGCATGGCAGGACAACTCAGAGAACCTCGCCTCATAATCAGTCACAGACATCTAACCTTGCTCTAGATGCTCAAACTGATACAACAACTCTTCCCTCTTAGAGGGTGGAATGTATCGATCTAGGAATAACTTTGTGAACTGACCCCAAGTGAGGGGAGGGGAACCTGCTAGCCTACCGAATGCATAGGACGGACAACATCTACGGACCCTTCCCTCAAGTTAAAAAGTAGTAAAGTCAACTCTATGCGACTTTAATATCCTCATGCTATGCAGTCTGTCCCTGCACCTGTCTATGAAGTCCTGAGCGTTCTCATAACGCTCACCCCCGAAGACTGGAGGGTGAAGCCTAGTCCATCTGTCCAATAACTTCTGCGGATCACCGTCCACAGCTGGCCTGGGCTGGGGTGCCACTGCAACAACAAGTTGAGCCCCATCTGTGGGTAGTGTACCCAAAGTCTGATATACTGCAATTGCATGAGCTGGAGCCTGAGCAGTAGGGGTCTGGGCTCCCTCTCCTGCCTGTGAAGTAGCTAGGTCTGCTGGAAATAAACCAACCTAAGTCATAGAGTCCATGAATCATAGCATGCGGCCCATGACCTCCTGAAATTCCGGTGCTGTCATGAAATCTGTCGGGGTAGGCTCGGCTACGGGCACCTCGCCCTGCTCCTCAATAATGGGATCCCCCACAGGATCTGCAGGTGGTGCTACTGGAACTGCTCTAGGACACCCTCATCCCCTACCACGGGCCGGTGCCCTCCCCCGGCCTCTACCTCGGCCTCTAGCAACGGGGGGAGCAACTCCTCCCGGGTCCAGAACGTCGGCGGTACGAGTCCTCACCATCTGTGAGAGAGTAGAAGAGGGAAATTTAGTACACTAACCACTGCGCGATAGGGAATGAATAAAGAGTAGTCTTCCTAATACCCTATAGCTTCTCGAAGATAAATACAGACGTCTCCGTACCAATCTACAAGACTCTATTAGGTTTGCCCATAACTTGTGAGACCTACGTGAACCTAGTGCTCTGATACCATGTTGTCACGATCCATTTTCACAACAGGTCATGAGGGCGCCTGACCCCATTGTCAGGTAAGCTAACGCGGAAACATTTCTAAATTCCTTTGTTGCTTTTAGTCAGAAATGAGTGAAATAAGTACTAAATTTGGAAGTAAGACAGAAGAGCGAAATACCGTAATAGCATAGTTATACAACCCCAAAATAAATGTCTACAAAAGTATTTGCCAAAACCTGGTGTCACAAGTGTGGGCATCTAGTAGAGTATACAAAAGACACCTCTATCCTACTGTCTGAAACAGGGAAAAGACAGGGGGGGGGAAAAAGTAAAGGAAGAATCCATCCGGCTGCTGAGCGGCATAGGAAGGAAGCAGCTCACCGTGGAAGTCTCTGCCGTAAGCTCAAGGGCGCGCACCGGACTAGTAACCAGATGTATCAGCCTTAGACCCTGTATAATTAAGTACAGAAGTGTAGTATGAGTACATAAACAATATGTACCCAGTAAGTATCCCTTCTAATCTCGAAAAAGCAGAGACGAGAGGTCGACTTGATACCTACTAGGGTCAAGATAATGTAATATAAATGTGCTATGCTAAGCATGAAAGTCACCAATATTTAACAGGTTATGATGAAAAGCAACAATCAGATTCTTGACCTTATTTCAGTTTCCATTTACCTTCAATTACTAAGCAAGTAGGCATGTCATGTCTAGGCATCAACATATATATATACATATATATATATATATATATATATATATATATCATACACAATAATGCCGAGGTCGACGGCCCGCTCGAATAGAAAATAAAATGTGCATTGCCGAGGGTCGAACGGCACGAACCATAGATGAATCTATTCTCACCGAGACGATAGGCCCGATCTATAAATATCAAGAAAACATCAAGAATGCGCACAAAAGCTCAAATATATATACAAGGGAACTCTTACCAAGGTTCAACGAGTTCATATGTTCACTTCTTATTTCCTTTACGTCTCTAGCATATCATAAATGATCATATTGGCAATTCAAATAAGAGATATCTCCAAATTAGGCATGGTGTGGCTCTTAAACTACCCAATCAATTAATAGCATAGTAGCTACGCACGGACTCTCGTCACCTAGTACGTACATAGCCGCCGCATTTAGTAGCAAATACTCAGTTATTACACCTATGGGGACAATTCCCTCTTACAAGGTTAGAAAGGAGACTCACCTCGCTCCAAAGCGTACTTCCAATATCAAGAGCAAGCCCAAGTCCTCAATTCGGAGCCGAACGATCACAAACTTGTGGTGCTATATGGAAATCCTCTCTTTGGAAACCCCCAAATTGCCTAAGTGTGGTGTAGAAATGAAATAAATGGCCTTTGAGTTCGAATTAAATGAACTCATTGCCTAGCAATTTTTGCTTCTGCAGTCCCGCACCTGCGAAACGAGGATCACTTTTGCAAAACTGGGCGAAAAGGGTTGGACCGCTTCTACGGTCGGAGCTTCGCTTCTACGCCTGAGGTCCGCTTCTGCGAAGCCACTTCTGCGGTTTCTGCTGGCTTGGACAAGGGCCGCTTCTGCGATAGATTGACCGCATCTGCGGTCCTAGAACCGCAGATGCGGTTATGATAGAAGCAGCAACCTTCAGCTATTCTTCAACTTTTCTACTTCGCTCGAACCTCGCTCGTTTGACGCTCGAGGCTCCCGAGCCCCGCCCGAATATACCGACAAGTCTAAAATCATGAGGCGGACCTACTCGAACCCTCAGAACACCCAAAGCAATGCTAAATCTTGGAATCACCCCTAAAACCAAATGAATCAAACTATTGAACTTCAAGTTATTAATTTCCTTCTAACGGGCCAAAACGCCCTTAAATTACTCGGATTGACACCAAATTTTACGGGCGGATCTTAACTGATATTTCGGACCTATACCAAGTTCGGAATTCGAGCCCGGTACCTAGAAAATCAATGATTTCTTAGTTTTTTTAATTCTTTAAAACTTCAATTTAATAATTTTCAATAAAAATTCATTACTCGGGCTAGGGACCTCGGAATTCGATTCCGGACATACGCCCAGGTCCCATATTTTTCCATGAACCCTCCGAGATCGTCAAATCATGAATCTGGGTCCGTTTTCCCAAAAAGTTGACCGAAGTCAAACTTGGTCTTTTAAGAGAATCTTAAAGAAATAATTGGACATATTTTTACTCAAAACTCTTCTAAATCCCGAACCAACCGTCCCCGCAAGTTATAAATTAGCTAAAGCAAGCGCGGGAAGTCTTATTTAAGGGAAGGGGATTCAAAAAAGTAAAATGACCGGTTGGGTTATTACACCGAGGGAAGTAATTAAGCTCTACAAAAAAAATTAATTTCTATGCTCGACCCAATTGACAGTCTTATGGTTATTTTAATATTGCCAAGTCTTCTATGTTAACTTCATTAAGTGTTTAAACTCTTCCAATCAAACATCAAACCACCTGTGTAAATATTCATTCTAGTATTACATATTTGTCTTTTGCTGACTTTTAAATAGAAAGTTAATAGTATAACTTTTTTAGAAATTTACAATACAAAATGATGGACTTGTGGAGCATACATTTCAAAAGATACATGTCCCAAAAAGAATATGGTATTTAGTTTAGTAGTTACTTCACATAAATGAACAAACGATAACGACAAAAATAACCAAATAAATAGCTACGAACTACATATATATATATATATATATACTGGTGGCAATACGGTGAGCTTCACATTCAAATGGAAACTGAGGATAATATTGCTTTAGCGTGCCTACTTGTTGATATTAAGAGTAGAGTAGCAGGTTGTTGCTTAAAATTTAAAGACTAAGTCCATATAAAATTAATGAAGAAGAAACCGATGTGGTTAGTCAATGACACCTTATTAGTTATCATTCCATAGATAAAAAAAAAGCACTTTTACTATATGGGTACTAACTCTATAGTTTTAGTTCTTTGCAGAAAAGGAAGCCTCTTCATCTGAAGTAGGCTCCTAGCTCATGAAATCCGTGATAGGTTCTCTAAGTCTATAAATACTTTAATTTGTTGGGTCAATATAGATCATTAAGAAGAAATCTTCTAGCATGGTGCATATCTCAAGACCTTACGAGCAAAGAATATTTATCATAATCTTGAACAGGCAATTATAATATACACATACATAAACTTGTGCAAAAGTACTTTTTTCTATCAAAGAGATTCACTCAAGAGGTTGGTAATTTTTCACATATAGTCAAAAGATCCACCAAAATTTGAATGCGTATTTGAAGGGAATAGTTATGTTTACTTGCTATTGTTTGAATAAGCATGGTACATATGCATCATTGATAAACCATTTAAAGTTCAAAACTTTACTTTTTCGTCAAGCTTATATAGACCATCTAGCTTCTCCGTGGAAAACTGGAAGAAACATTCCATTATTTTTTAAAATTATTCATTCAAGAATAAAATATCGATATATTTTTATCTATCCTTAAAGATTACAACAATAGAAACTACTCCTTAATTTCAAATAAGAAATAAAGAAATAACTAATAATAAGAAATTTTTTACTTTAAGTTAATAAAAAAAGTCATTTTATGAAGATCTAATTGCTCACCTTTTGGTAAAAAGTGTTCATTTTTGTCATGCAAAAGATCAAACACTCGCAATTTTGCCAAACATCGGATCACATGAACTATCTTAGCTTGCACTCGTTCTATTCAAGTCAACTATGATTAAATTCAAGAAAGTTTTAACCTTAACAATGTTGGTATTTTAAGATCTAAAGTATGATAAAGACTAAAGTTTTGGGGGAATGGGAAAGAAGATATATAGGGGAATAAATAAAAAGGATGTGTGCTTGTTGCTTCTAAAACCGGTATATGATTAAAAGATATGAAAGTTTTACATTATATCAAAATATTCATTATTGACAAATGAGTATCTCTAATATTTATACCCCATTTTGAAAAATACACACAATTTATTAACCTATTGGGGCAGTTCAACTTGGAATCCTCAAAATTTGAAGTTCTCAGGCTTTTAGTAGTTTCGTTTGTGCACATAGTTCCTTTGGATATGAATTTATTTCCTAGATTTTAAAAGAAATTTCTAAACCATCAAGATTGTTTATCAAAGCATATACAAAAAATTTCTATTCAACTATTTTTGCATACGATAAATCGACCTTAAAGTCTTACAAAGCCCCAATTATTAAAGTAACTTATAACTTTAACCAATGGTTCTATATTGGCTTTAAGACAGTACCTTTAGGTTTGGTGGATTTTCAGAGTATTGTCAGTTTGTGCTATTTTTCATTATGAAATTTGTATTCAACTTCTGATTGGAATGCTTTGCCAAGATTAAGTTTTTAGTGAAGACAAATTCTTATAAACAAAATTTAAGAGAGAGCATAAGCATATTTTTTTGTAGAACAGGACCAACAAATTAACATGCCAGTTAATAACAGATTATACATAAAATAACAATAAAACTACAATGTAAAAAGAACAAAAAATAATCTCTGTTTCATTTTTGCAATACCTATTTAAAATCTAATCATAGTTCAATACAATTATACAAATCTCCTATTTATGAGGACAAAAATCTTCCTTGAAAGCAAGGGTATATGTAGAGTTCTAATGACGGGTTCAATTGAACCTATAACTTTTGACGATGTGACGACTCGGACAGTTGTCTCATGAGTTACCGCTCCATTTTTCCCATTTCTGTTTCTTATTGCTTTGTTCAGTTGTATTTCATGTCATCGGGTTGATCGAATCAGGTTCGGAAAGGTTTTGGCAAGGTTTGAGGCACTTAGTCTCTTTTGAGCAAACTTAAGTTGGAAAAGTCAACTGGATGTTGACTTATGTGTTAGAGCGCTCAGATATGAATTTAGATGGTTTGGATAGCTTCGGAAAGTAATTTGGGACTTAAAAGCGTGATCGGAATGTATTTTGGAGGTCCGAAGTAGATTTAAGCTTGAATTGGCGAAATTAGATTTTTGGCGTTTACCAATTGATATATGATGGATATAAATTATTCTTATATTTTAATAAAGAAATATAATATTTTAGATATAAAATATGACCAATCTATGTCCTATTCTCGCACTTTTCTAACAATTCTTGCAGGAAAAAGAATACATGGAAAAGGAGAAATAGAAAGAACCTACAGTTCAAGGAAGAAGGATACATCTGTGGCAATTTTATCTAAGACTAGACAAAGTCAAGAGATACAAAGTTATGGCAAATTCTCACCAAAATTTTAAGATAAATTACCATATCAATTTATCATCAAGTTCATATGATATATTAATATTATATTATAATTTCTCACCAAGGCCTTGTAGGAATTTTCCTATAAATAGCCATGTGTTTGTAGATGAAAAGTCATCCCACTTTGTATCCAATTTCCTATCTAGTTTTTTCTAAGTTTCTAAAGAGAAAGAGAAGAGTAATATTAGTCTCTTCCTCTAGTCTTTCTCTTTGTAGTAAAAATATTCTTACTCTTTTGAAAGTATTTTTTAGCTTTCTTACTTCATAATGGAGTAATTTCTTTTTATTGGGATAGTTGATGAAGCTTGATATAATTGTAATACTATCTCAATTTCAATACATTCTTGGCCTGAAACTCTATTAACATTTCATATTATGATGTAATGATAATTTTTTAATCATTATTATCACATTTACATATTTTATATCTAAGTTATTCTTATATTAATTTTATAATTCTCACGGAGCAAAATTAATATATCATAATTGATGAATAGTATATTAGAGTGAAAGTAATTTTTAATAAGATTGTTATTTCAAGTCTATAATCTTGCTTTCCTCAGTTTTAATTCTCACGGAGGAATTTTTGAAGGCAAGATTATTGATTTTATAGTAAAAATATTCTCACGAAATTTTTACTATACTTGAGCACAAAATATTAGAGTCAAAATAATTTTTAGTAAGATTATTGTTTTAAGCCTGTAATCTTGATTTCCTCAGTTTTAATTCTCACGGAGAAATTGTTGAAGGCAAGATTATTGATTTTCTAGTAAAAATATTCTTACGAAGTTTTTACTACGCTTAAGCACAATTCAGGCAAGATATTTCAGTTTAATCGTCACTAGTTTTAAATCAATTAATTGACATAACCTCGCAGAGTGTTAATTATTTATTTATTTCTTAGTGTAAAAATATAATTGTATTAGCAACAAGCAGTTGTTCTTTAGAGAAATACGTATGAACTTAAGATTTTATTGTAATGATATATCAAGTGAATTCAACGATTCCCAACTCTTTTTAAATATAAACATTTCAGAAGAAATTTATCTTAATTTATAATTTCAAACACACCTTTCATCAATTTGGTTCTCTCAAATAATAGTCAAAATATTACAGGTCTGTAGCTTAGATTGTCCAATCTCTGTGGGACGATATCATAAACTATACTAGAATTTGACAGAGTACGAGCAAAAAATCCTATATACACAAGCTTTGTCAATATATGAGATTTTGATATAGGGGTCAGAATGTAATTCCGAGAGTTTCAGTAGTTTCATTGAGTCATTTGGGATGTGTGTGCAAAATTTCAGGTCATTCGGACGTGGTTTGGTTGCGTGTTTTATCAAAAGCGGAATTTAGACGTTTTTGGAATCCTTAGGCTTGAATCTGATGTTATTTTGGTGTTTTGATGTTGTTTTGAGCGTTCCGAAGGTTGGAAAAAGTTTGAATGAGGTTATGGGATATGTTGTCATGTTTGGTTGACGTCCCGAGGGCCTTGGGTGAGTTTCTGAGGGTTAAACGGACCATTTTAAGTTAAAGAAAAGTTGTAAATTTTGGTTTCAGCTGTTGCAGGCATTTTGTTCTTCGCGTTCGCAAGTGGACCCTCGCGTTCACGAAGGGTCAGAAAGGGAGGCATCATATTTGGCCTTTACGTTCACGAGGGGGGTCCCGCATTCGCGAAGGGTCGGAATGGGAAGCATCGCATTCGCGAGATGCCTAGTCGCGTTCGCGATGGTTGGTGAGGCTAAGGCATCGCATTTGCGATGATGCAGTCGCGTTCGCGTAGGAGAATTTTGGTCAATGGAATTTTTGTGCTTCGCGAACGCGAGGCTTAGACTGCGTTTGCGAAGAAGGATTTCTGATAGCGGGGCAAAATGTTTAAAAAGCCATTTTCGCGAGTTTTGGCCTAAGTTCACCATTTTTACTCGGGTTTGAAGCTTTTTGAGAGAGATTGAAGAGGGAATCAAGGAGAATTTGTTGGAGGTAAGAATTTCGGACTTAATACTCGGTCCTATTATGATTTTTACCTAATTAAATATGAAATTTGGGGAATTTGAAGCCTAAATTGAGGAGTTAGGGCTTGGAAACTTGAGACTTTAATCTAGGGATTTGAGGGGCAATTTGTGGTCGGATTTTGGTATTCTTGGTATATATGAACTCGTGGGAGGATAAGGATTTTGTTGATGTGATTTTTATCGAGTTTTAAACGTGGCGCCGGGGATCAGTCTTAGTGTCATGACCCCAGTTCGCTCTCCGTGAACATGTCGTGATGGCACCTTATCCCTATAACTAGATAAGCCTAACAATGCGGAATAATAACCTAACTTGCAGAATAATTAATTAAAACTGAACAAGTTAAAATAATAGCTGCATATAAAGGCCACTCGGCCTATACAACTCAAAATAAATGCGAAAGTTTGCAACACCATCCCAAAACTCGGAAACTCACGGGAAACACAAGCTAAAGAAGTACTGTAAATGCTCTAATCTCTAGAGTGTCAACATCAAGGGTACGATAGAAAACTAAGTACTACAGATAGAATTAAGAAGGAGACTCTTCGGTCTGCGGACGCTGCAGAGATACCTCGAAGTCTCTTTAGCTCTCCCCGCCTCAAGAATAGTGCGCCTGAGTGGAGGTACCTGGATCTGCACATGAAAAACATGCGCAGGAAGGGCATGAGTACACCACAACAGTACTCAGTAAGTGTCAAGCCTAACATCGGTTAGGTAGTGACGAGGAAAGTTCAGGGCCCTACTGAGATAAAATATAATAATAAACCTTGCAAAAGTATGAAATACACAGAAATAACGAATAAAATTATGAAGTAAGACAAGTTATATGAAGCAACAATAGCATGCAGAGAATAAGGTAACACAGAGTGAAACGGCTCAATATCAGTACCAACAACTAAGATCTCCCATGATACTGTCCTGTAGTCCATTTCATCAACGGCCCGAGGAGCTCCCGGGATACCGTCCCGTAGTCCATCATATGAGAATATCTAAAGGATCTCCCGGGATACCGTCCTGTAGTCCAACTATCAATGTGCGGGGGGATCTACCGGGAATCTAACCCGTAGTCCCAAAGTAAACAAACAAGGGGGAGCTACTGGAGTCCCACATCCGTAGTCCCAATGTAAATGCGCAACCACACCCAAAAGATATTCAGAAATGAAGTACGAAAGTACAAACAACAAGTAGTGCTAGCCTAACATGCTTCAGATAGTACAGTTAAGGCAACTTAAGCAAATAGGCAATTTAAATCAACCAAACATGCTTTTCTAATCTAACACATGTGTCACACCTCCTTTTTTACACACCTACCCCGAAGGATAAATGTATAAGGGAGTTTTTCCATTTAAAGTGACATTATTCGAATTGAGATCGTTTATTTATTTTTAGAGTCACCGCTTGGGATAGGATTGGTTTTTGGTGTCCTAAGGAGGAAGGTGTTAGGCACCCCCGGATCCCGTGGTTCTAGCACGGTCACTTAAAATTATAAATGGCTAAAATCTGATTTTTTATACATGTTATCCTATATTACAATTTTAAAGTTATTTACCGCTTTAATTAATATTTTTAAAGAAAGTGAACGTCGTTTAAAAATGTATTTTTGGACCACGTCACATAAAATGCACCCGGATCCTCGACACATTCTTATTTAATATTTTTGGATTTGGATTTGGGTTGCATGAAATGCACACCCGTATTTAGGAAGGTAAAATTACTAAAATCTCGCCTAAAGAGACTAACACGTTGTTATCTTTTGGGAAGGCCGTGAAATTTGCTAAATGGCCCGTCCCGAATTTCTAAGTAATTTTAACTTTTACTGAGGGCCCCGCAATTTGTATTTTTATTGGGCGAGGCTCGTCTCATTTTATTTTAAAAGGGCAAGCCTAAAAGCAACTATAATTTGCTATTTTTGTTTTGTCCCTAAAGATAAAAATCCTTATTAATTAATATTAGAGCTCGGGTTTCGAGTTCAAGTCCGGGTCCAAACAAAAGGAAGAACCTTTTAATTTGAACCCGCTACCTAACTCAAAACCAAAACTTACATTGTGCTTAAATCCTGAATTGAATTCTTTGAACTAAGCCCAAATTGTTGGCACACTGAACTGGGCTTGTGTAAAGATCCCAATCCCCATTTTTCTCGTTGTGTGCGGATCAGACATCGAGTCTAGGTGGAAACATTCCAAAATTCCAACTGAAAGCCCACATTCACAGGGCATGCATGTGCCCAGTTCATAGAGTCTTCACGTCGATTCTCTACAATCAAATTTAAACTACAAATTGGGCCAGAACTCACAGCCCAAACACACTAGAAAATTCTTTCTGATTTATGCTAAGTGTTCAATGATTATAGCAAAAGAAGATAGTACACCATTACCAAAGGAACCAGACGTTAATCGATTAAACACAATTCCAGTTATTCCACCCATTGATTTCACATTGAATCCTCATATGCTATTAGCATAAAGATACAACCAAATGGAAAGTAATTTATAAACACAAGATGGACCAGTTTTCGAATCAGGTGGTCCAAATTATTGCAAACCAATTAGGTAAACATGATGTTAATACTGTATTCCATTACTCATGCAAACTAAAAATGATCAGCTCAATTATGAAGTGTCTTCAACATAGCATGAAATTAACAGCCTCTAAGTGAATAAGAACAAATCACATTCGAAGTTCTAGTCAATACAGTCCAACAGTCCAACGTCAAGTCCAATGAACACATCTCAAAACAAACTACAAACGTCCCAATTATACAGCCAAATGACTACCATAAAAATCACACAGCCTTATGCAATATCAGTATAACTTCAACAAAAATTAATTACGATCTAGCAATCAACAGGAGGCATTCGTTAACACATAGAATCGATGAAACTTCTTTATTTCACCTTCCAGCTCACAATTACATTGCAACGAGTTCAAAATGGTACCTCGAGAGTGAAGAATAATGAAAAAGAAAAGTGAGTCAGTGACAGTTCAAGCAACAGCAGATCAGTGACTATTCACCAGTAAACACAGCTCATATTTGGTTATAAGCGAAATCCAGCAATCAAAATCAAACTAAACAGCCTTAATGTCACTCCAATTGACTTGAAATAACAAAAACAAATCAGATTTCAACCTCCAGCACCCAAACAGTAGTGATTCTCAGGCAGATTGATCCAATTAACCCACAGTACCTCAATGGAACAGTTGTTTTTGTATTTTTGTGACTTTTCTGTATATTTTTTTTTATTTTTCTTAGATGAAAGAAGGAGTTTCAGATCTGGAGCTTTCTGAAATTCAAACTAGCTTTAAAGGTTAGAACTGTTGTTTTTGGGGGGAATTTTTGATGGCTAAAAAACTTGGGAATTTTCAAGGATCTCTAACCTGGGAATTTTCAGGGGTCTCCTCTTGTTAAAGAAGGCATTAGGGATGCCTTTTATAGGCAAGGAGTGGGGCAGAATATTCTGGAATCTTTCACACATTTTTTCGCTCTTTTAATTTCAGATTTTACCTATTAAACCTTCAATTTCTAACTTGTTTCTCAAGTTACTGCCCTATACTTCCTAGAATCCTAAATTAGACCCCATTTTAGAGTGTTCTAGAATTTCTTATTTCAGTTTTAACAAATTCCATGCCCTTGAACTACCCTAATTGCCCTCAGCTTACTTTGAAATTCCCAAACTGACCCAACCTTCAAAGGTAACAAAAATCCTAATTTACTCAGCTATAATCAAACACCTAGACTAATTGAAACTAACTGAAGCTAACTAGGAATTGAAGTTATTCAAATGTCTAATTACCTAAAACTATTTGAAATTAATTAAACAAGTTACTCTAATAAAAAATGAACGATTACTACCACAATTACTATCAAAACTACACTAAAGCTAAAACCATGATAATATCAGAATGAAACCGATATTGAATGCAACCAAAATAGAATAAAAGTACTTAATGATTTTCGGATTAACATATATTAACAACCAAAATTAATATGAAACGGATTAATCAACTAAACGAATAAACTATAATTCGAAGCAAGCAACCAGAGGGAATAAACTCAGGTACTAGTCTAACGAACAGACAATAAAAAATGAAGAAAATAAACTAGAATCCTAACTTGATTGATAGGCAGAAGTATTAGAGAATAGAAAAAAAAATAATGAAAAGAAACCAAGACGACCTTACCAATGGAGCCTGGAATGAAGACTAGAGAATCCGATTCGAGCCTCGAAATAATGTAATCATTTGTTCTTATCAAAGAACAAATGAGCATGTTATTTCGTGACTCAAATCCACACTGAACTCAAGGAATCGACAGAAAATTGAGCAAACTGGAACTCCATAGGCTCTGCCGTCTCCATGATCGAGATTCGAACAGATTTGGGAACATTCGAAGGTTAAAATCCATGAATTCGTGATGAGGGAAGTCTAGGGATTATCAGGTATCAATTTGGGGCGAGTTTTGATGAGTTAGGGTTTTGGACGAAAAGTTTAAAATTGATATTCGAATATTTTCGTCCATGTTCGAGGGACGAGGTTAGGGGGGTTAGGTAGAGGAGATGAAGGTGATCACACGGTGTTAATTTGGACTGGTTTGGACAAAGTAGCATCTTGACGGGAAAGTTTTCAATCCGATATTCGACGAATTCTAAATGCGTTTGAGAAAAACGAAGGGTAGATTTGGATGGAGGACAACGGGGGGAATCCAGGAGTCAAACGGAGGTGGGCCGTCGCCGTGGGCGATTTTCGGCAGCAACGTTACAGGGCCTGTGGTGGGGTGTGTTAGAGACGA
>MU724840.1:1380-22752 GCA_026770625.1 Nicotiana glauca
AAAAACAAATCATGGTATTTCCACACAATTATCAACAAGTTTCCACACAAAAATTATTTTTGCATATATTTTTGGAATAATTTGCTTGGGGCAAAAATCACGTGCTCACAACCCCCGCTATTAAACCGCCGCAATTAGGCCCGTTTTTTTGTAGTGTTTGGGAAATTATTTGAAACCTTAAAATAAACATAGATCTAGAACAGATCTAGAGAAATCAGGAGAACCTCGAAAGGCTAGGGTTTTAGAAGAAACCTAGAAGCGAGAAAAGCCTGGAAAAGTCACGATCTAAGCCAGAGAATATCACAATCAGGCTCAAAAGACCAAGAGCCACCGGAGCAAGGCCGGAGATAGCTGGGATCTTTGAATAGGTGAAGATCTGAGTGAAGACCCTTGAGGTCTGGCCTCTATTCTTCAAACAACAGGCATGCAGGAGCCATTGGAGGCAGGTACAGGCCTTTAATGGCTTTGGAAGCCATAGATTCAGGTGGTTTTGGGTGGTAATCGGAGGGAGGCGGCTAGGGTTAGGTTTAGGTCTTGGAGAGAATCAGAGAGGAGAGGGGATTCGAGGGCAGCTGATAGAAGAGAATGAGGGAATTAAGGTGGTCATTTGGATTAAAAAAGGAAGGGGATGAGGGGAGCCGTTGATCTAAAAGATCAATGGTTGGGATTAAACAGGTTAAGCGAGGTCCAGGTTTGGGTGGGATAGGAGAGGGTATGGGTCGGATAATTTAGGAATTGGGTTGGGTAATTGGGGTTGAGATTGGTCTAATTTAAGGCTAAAATTGAAATAGATAGGGCTAGTATTTAAATAGTCAATTTTCCTTTGTTTAATTTTATAAAAATAGTGAAAATGACTTTGGGAGAAATCAAAAGCAATGAACCTCTTAATAATTCATAAATATTCATTAACAAATACTGGAATTAATTTTATAATTATAAAATACTATTAATCGTAAAATAGGCTTTGATTGCAAATATATACAATTTAGTTTTAAAAATACCAAATAAATTCGCAAAAATCAGCTTAATTATATTTTCGGGTAAATATGAGAATAAAATAAGTTATTCACCAAAAATGATAATTTTGGAAATAATTACTGGATTTTGTTGTATTAAAATAAGCAATAAATTGGTTTAAAAATCATTAAAAATGCCAAAACTCTTGGGGTGCTTATATATGCACATATATGCTATTTTGAAAGTATTTTGGGTATAAAAAAATACTTAGGGGAAAATAGGGTATTAACAGCTGCCTCTCTTTACCCTGGAAGGATTAAAGAGTTGTTGGGTAAAGATATGATGGCCAATTTTGATCGAAAGCGGCGATTTGACAAGAATTTGACCGAGCTCTGGTTTCTGAGCTGCCTACATATCCCTGGCTTTACAGGAATCAGGTTGTATGTAGTTCAGGAACCATTGACGGAACATGCCGATGGAGATTCGAAAGAGACAGACACGATGTTTAGGTGGCAAGAGGTATTTGAAGTTTGATCAGCTGCGGGAACCGGAGCGGGATCGCTCCTGCTGAGACGACCGTTGCTAGCCGGTGTACCTGCAAGTGAGTAATACGGGCGTATATCGTGCATAAACTTAAACGTGATGCAAGTCTCCGTTGGACCATAAATGTTGTCTTCGGATGGTTAGGATGACGTCCTCAGACCATGACGTCCTAGGCCATGAAGCGCAAAATAAAGGATTCGTAGGCTATGAAATGATGTTTTTGGGCTATGATAATGGTGCCTATGAACCATGATGCCTTTGAATAATGATGTGCGGGATATAAAGTGGGGTCCTCGGGCCATGGCATGTTGTTCTCGGACTATGAAGATGATGCCTCCAAACAATGACACCCTCGGACAGTTTGGCGGTATTTCAGCCGATGAAATGCAAGATTTGGCGGTATTTCAGCCGATGTGAAGGTTAAGTTTAAATGTAGATATTTCAGCCTACAGGAATTTAAATAAAGCTGGCGATGTTTCAGCTGATGTAAAAAATGTAAATGGCGATATTTCAATCGACATAAATTTAAATAAAGTGGCGATGTTTTAACTGATGTAAAAAATGTGTAAATGGCGATATTTCAGCCGACAGAAATTTAAATAAAGCGGCGATGTTTTAGTCGATGTAAAAACGTAAATGGCGTTATTTCAGCCGATACCGAGAATTAAATAAAGTTGGCGATATTTCAGCCGATTAGGAAGGATAATTATAAATGGCGATATTTCAGCCGATAAATATTTAAACAAAAATTGGCGGTGTTTTAGCCATGCAAGATTTAGATGAAGCTGGTGGTATTTAAGGCGATGCAAATAGAGGTGGCGATATTTCAGCCATGCAGGTGGAGGTAGAGCTTAACCTCGGAAGGCAGAAAGGTAGCTTTATGCAATGCAAGAAAATACAGGATGGAGACAGTGCTTAGTCTCGAAAGGCATAAAGGTAGCCTTATGCAATGCAAGAAAATGCAGGATGGAGATAGTGCTTAGTCTCGAAAGGCAGAAAGGTAGCCTTATGCAAATAATGCAGATGGAGACGGTGCTTAGTCTCGAAAGGCAGAAAGGTAGCCTTATGCAATGCAAGAAAATGCAGGATGGAGACAGTGCTTAGTCTCGAAAGGCAGAAAGGTAGCCTTATACATACAATGTAGATAGAGACAGCGGTTAGTCTCGAAAGGTAGAAAGGTAGCCTTATGAAATGTAAGATAATGCAGATGGAGAAAATGCTTAGTCTCGAAAGGCAGAAAGGTAGCCTTATGCAATGCAAGAATGTAAAAGGACGGATAGTAGTGAGATTTCTTAGCTGATAGCTGAGTACGATATCGTGACTGCTTAGGGTTGTGTGCGGATAGGGATTACAGATAAGTGATGATTCTGAGAAGTTTCATTCTTGAGAAAGTATGCGTACATAAATATACCTGACGATATTGCAAGTCGAATGCCTACATCCAAAGAAAAATCGTGAGTTTTGTAAGGGGGAAAGGTCAGTTCATTTTCCCCTAGCTTCTGGAGTTATGTATCATTGGGGTAGCATCGCTAAACAACAGCAATTCGAACAATAGTTATGCATGATTTAGTAAATATAACGTAAGTAGAAAATAGTTTTCTTTAGATAAACCAATGACTGCGACGCGGTTCAAGACATTGCTACCTCTCGCTCCGGAATTTTGAGGGTCCTCCTCAAAATTCTGCCCCAGTTTACTGAGCTGGATTTCCTGGCAATGAATGGATGAAAACTAACTTCATAATTTTGAGGTCCTCCTCAAAATTCTGCCCTAGTTTACTTAGGTAGCATTCTTGGCGATGAATGGCTAAGAACTAACTTCAGAATTTTGAGGGTCCTCCTCAAAATTCTGCCCCAGTTCCAATAGTAGGGGGAAATGAAATTTTTATTAAATTGTGACCGAACCCATAGGGCTGCCTATGTATCCCCTCTTAAACGGAAATCGGGTCAGGCGTAGTTCAAATTACATCATAAAGAAATCGTAGGCGGTTACACATAGTATCATTTTACTGCATCTGAATTGATTGGCTTCGGACAGACTTCTTCATCCATTTCTGCAAGAATAAGGGCTCCTCCGGTTAGAACCCAGTGAACCATTTACGGACCTTGCCAGTTGGGAGAGAATTTCCCCTTGGCTTCATCTTGATGTGGGAATATTTTCTTCAACACCAGCTGTCCTGGTGTAAACTTCCTTGGCTTAACTCTTTTGTTGAAGGCTTTGGACATTCTGTTATGATACAACTGACCGTGGAAAACTGCATTCATCCTTTTCCCATCTATAAGGACTAACTTCTCGTAGCGACCTTTTACCCATTCTACGTCATCCAACTCTGCTTTTTGTATGATCCTCAAGAAGGGAATTTCTACCTCGACGGGGATGACCGCCTCTGTACCATAAACCAGCATGTAGGGAGTTGCTCCGGTCGAGGTGCGAACCATGGTGCGGTATCCCAGTAAGGCGAATGATAACTTCTCATGCCATTATTTATGACTTTCGACCATCTTCCTTAGTATCTTTTTGATATTCTTGCGGGCTGCCTCTATAGCTCCATTCATCTGAGGCCTGTAGGCTGTGGAGTTTATGTGTTTGTTATTGAATGCCTCACACAATGCTTTCATCAAATCGCTGTTGAGATTGGAACCATTATCAGTGATGATTGATTCTGGGATTCCGAATCGGCAAATAATACGGTCACAGATGAAATCTGCCGTAACTCTCTTAGTCATTGCCCTATATGATGCTGCTTCAACCTATTTGGTAAAATAATCAATTGCCACCAGGATAAACCTGTGCCCGTTTGATGCGGCAGGCTCGATAGGTCTGATAACATCCATTCCCCAAATGGTGAATGGCCATGGTGAGCTTGTTGCAGTAAGCTCGTTTGGAGGCACCTTTATCATATCTGCATGTATCTGACAACGATGGCATTTGCGAACATACTGGATACAGTCTGTTTCCATAGTCATCCAAAAATACCCTGCTCGGAGTATTTTTTTGTTAAGACAAAACCATGCATGTACGGCCCGCAGGTCCCTGCGTGCACTTCGTCTAATAGTCTGGATGCTTCTTTTGCTTCGACACAACTTAGTAAACCCAAGTCGAGAGTCCTCCTGTACAGGATTCCCCACTATGAAAGAAGTTTATGGATAATCTCCGAAGTGTGTGCTTTTGAGTGGCGTTGGCAAGTTCTGGATATTCTCTCGTTGTCAAGTACTCCTTGATGTCGTGGAACCATGGTTTTCTGTCCGCTTTTCCCTCAACGTGAGCACAATAAGCTGGCTGATCATAAATCTTTACTGAGATGGGATCAATGAAATTCGTATCTGGATGCTGGATCATGGATGACAAAGTAGCTAATGCGTCAGCGAACTAGTTCTGGACCCTGAGGACATGCTAAAATTCCGTCTTTGTGAATCTTTTCCTTAACTCTTGTATTTGATGCAAGTAGGGGAGTATCTTAGAGTTCTTAGTTTCCCACTCTTCTCGAACCTGATGTATGAGAAAGTCTAAATCCCCGATCACTAGCAACTCTTGAATGTTCATGTCAATGGCCATCTTGAGCCCCAGGATGCAGGCTTCATATTCGGCCATATTGTTTGTGCAAGGGAACCTGAGCTTGGCGGATACCGGGTAATGCTGGCTGGTTTCTGATACCAGGACTTCCCCTATGCCAACTCCTTTGAAATTTGCGGCTCCGTCGAAAAACAATCTCTAACCATTATAGGATTCTGCAATATCTTCTCCTACAAAGGACACCTCTTCATCAGGAAAATACGTTTTCAGGGATTCGTATTCTCTGCCAATAGGATTCTCGGCAAGGTGATATGCTATTGCTTGACCCTTAACTATTTTCTGAGTCACGTAAACAATGTCGAATTCACTTAGTAGGATTTGCCACTTGGCGAGCTTGCCAGTGGACATGGGCTTCTGGAAGATATACTTCAGCGGGTCCATCCTTGATATGAGGTAAGTAGTGTCGGCACAGAAATAATGCCTCAATTTCTGAGCTACCCAAGTCAGAGCACAACAAGTGCACTCTAATAGAGAATATCGAGCCTCATACGGGGTGAACTTCTTACGAGATAGTAGATGGCTTGCTCCTTTCTCTCTGTTTCATCATGTTGTCCCAGAACACAACCGAATGCTCCATCCAAAACCACAAGATAAAGCAATAGAGGCCTTCCTGGCTCGGGCGGAACCAAGACTGTCAGTGTTGACAGGTATTCCTTGGTTCTGTCAAAGGCTTTCTAACAATCATCAGTTCATTTAGTAGCAGTGTCTTTCTTTAACATTTTAATGACAGTGGACTGAGCTATGAACCGGCTGATATAGTTGAGTCTCCCAATTCTAGAATGGCTTTGAACTTTGATGGGTCTAATTCTATTCCTCGATAACTCACGATAAAATCGAGTAATTTTCCAGTAGGAACCCCGAATGCACACTTGGCGGAATTCAGTTTCAAATTGTACCTTCTTAGTCTGTTGAAGAACTTTCTCAGATCTTCCATATGATTAGTGGATTTCTTTGATTTGATGATGACGTCATCCACATATACCTCAATCTCCTTGTGTATCATGTCGTGAAAGATAGTAGTCATGGCTCTCATATAGGTGGCGCCAGCATTCTTCAACCTAAATGGCATCATTTTGTAACAATACATTCCCCACGACGTGATGAAAGCCGTTTTCTCTGCATCTTCCTCGTCCATCCATATCTTATGATATCCGATGAAATAATCAACAAAAGACTGCAACTCGTTCTTGGCGCAATTGTCGATAAGAATGTGTATGTTCGGCAAGGGGAAGTCGTCTTTGGGACTGGCCCGATTAAGATCCCGGTAGTCTACACAAACTCTTACTTTCCCATCCTTCTTTGGTACTGGCACGATGTTGGATAACCATGTCGGATATTTTACTACCCTGAGAACCTTGGATTTGACTTGCTTGGTAACCTCTTCTTTGATTTTCAAACTCATGTCGGGCTTGAATTTCTCGAGCTTCTGCTTTATCGGTGGACAGGTTGGATCTGTTGGCAGTTTGTGAGCTACAATGGACGTGCTGAGACCAGTCATGTTATCATACGACCAGGCGAATATGTCCTCATATTCCTTTAAAACATTCTGTATATTCTTACTTTTCTGATGGTGACAGGTGAACACTAATGCGAGTTTCTTTGACATTTTCTGTATCTCCCAAATTTACGATATCAGTTTTGTCCAAGTTAGACTTAGGTCTATTCTCAAAATTCTCAACCTCTCTGATGACCTCTTCTGGTATATCATCCTCTTCAGAATCTATATCCGTTTGTTGCATTGTTTCGTTATAAGTCACAATCATTCGTTCATCATCAAAGTAAGTAATAGTAATGCTGTGTAAATAGAGTAATGATAGAGAAAATAATAAGAGCAAGATATATGATAAACTTAAATTCTTAAATTCATAATTGTTTGGAACATCAGAGCTCTTTTTAAAATTAAAGACAATGCGGAAAGAAAATCAGCTAGTAAAAAAAATGAGATGCATGGTGCTTTTGTTTAGCCTTGCTACCACGAAGCTTTTCAGGCCCTGATGGTTCTAATTGACTAGTTGCTGAGGCGTTCTCCTTGGTTCACAGCTTATATGGAAGTGCCTTTGGATCTTGTGGAGTATGATGATGGTGCCAGAATGCACGAACTAACCTTTGGGGAGGGGAATAAAAATAAAAGAAAAACAAAAGGTAATAAGTTAGTGCAGGTTATGAGAAAAATGTTGCAGTATTTAAACACATTGTGCAAAAATATAAATCGCGTCCTAATTTTGGTGCCTCGTTGTGCCCGAGGTAGGCCTAGCGACAAATAGTTTTGGAAAAATTATAATCTAAATGCCTCATTTTATTGATAAAGAATAAGACAAATCCAAAAAGCCTCCAAATAATAGAAAGTAAAATGTCACTATTGGCCATTGGCCTTAGTACATTAAAATAAAAGACTCCTAACTATTTGGTCCCAGAAGGACCTTCCCTAGATTTGGCATCTTCGCCTTCCTCGAACAACTTCACCAACTCGCGTAGTCCTAGAAGCAAATAAGCTCGGACCAAATGTCTGTCTGCATCTTCAGCATTTTGATAGTCTTCAATCCTCTTAATGAACTTTCCTTCCAGCTTCACTAGACCCCACTCCAAATATCCTAGTCATTTGTTGGCGCTGACTCAGGCTGAATTTCTAGAAGAGAAGGAAAATTCCCTAAGTACTTGCGGACGAGCGTCTGATCACTGGATTGGAGGTCTTTCTACCAATTTAGTAGCCTTGGAAGAATGTTGGTTACCATGCCAAATTTGGGGATTTCGTGCCTCATTTTTTGCAAAACAAAGTGTTAGGCCCTTACCCCACCGGACTCGACTATTTAAACTAATAATTAGCATAACAAGCATTTAGTTCTCCAAATAAATGCACAGAACATGGAGGTGTCCGTTTGGGTTTCAAGGAAACCCGGTGGACTTTGGACAAGGCTATCCTAATGAGTCATTATGTGGACAACATACCCGAGGTAGGCCTAGCGACAAATAGTTTTGGAAAAATTATAATCTAAATGCCTCATTTTATTGATAAAGAATAAGACAAATCCAAAAAGACTCCAAATAATAGAAAGTAAAATGTCACTATTGGCCATTGGCCTTATTACATTAAAATAAAAGACTCCTAACTATTTGGTCCCAGAAGGACCTTCTCTAGATTTGGCATCTTCGCCTCCCTCGAACAACTTCACCAACTCGCGTAGTCCTAGCAGCAAATAAGCTCGGACCAAATGTCCACCTGCATTTCCTTCAGCATTTTGATAGTCTTCAATCCTCTTAATGAATTTTCCTTCCAGCTTCACTAGACCCCACCCCAAATATCCTAGTCATTTGTTGGCGCTGACTCAGGCTGAATTTCTAGAAGAGAAGGAAAATTCCCTAAGTACTTGCGGACGAGCGTCTGATCACTGGATTGGAGGTCTTTCCACCAATTTAGCAGCCTTGGATGAATGTTGGTTACCATGCCAAATCTGGGGATTTCGTGCCTCATTTTCTGCAAAACAAAGTGTTAGGCCCTCACCCCACCGGACTCGACTATTTAAACCAATAATTAGCATAACAAGCATTTAGTTCTCCAAATAAATGCACAGAACATGGAGGTGTCCGTTTGGGTTTCAAGGAAACCCGGTGGACTTTGGACAAGGCTATCCTAATGAGTCATTATGTGGACAACATAACTGACTCGGCTAGGTTAGACCATGATGCGTGTACAGTTTAAATGGAGTAAGGTTTCTATTGGGGTATTAGATAGGTACCCTTGAGCGGACAACTCAAGAGGGAAAGACACGGAACCGTCGACTGCACCGCTGATCGACTGGTTTTACCGCAAATACGCCTTTGCCAAATTTAAGGGGTGATAGTATTGGAAGAGCGCAATCACTCATTATTAGTGTTGCTATAGTATTTGTTTGGCACGAGTGGAATTTGATGTTGAAGATGCAATTTACAAGAATGAAACAAATTTACATGTATTTCCACGTTCATAAATGTTTACAATAATTGCTCAAAATTACAATGGTACAGTTGGAAAGCAGTAAATGAAAGCGTTAAAGGAAAAGAAACAAAAGACAAGTCAGTTTCGAATAGAGGCATTAAACAAATCAATAAAAGAAAGTAATATATAACATGAAATGGTAAAATCCTAAAGAATTCCCAGCAGAGTTGCTATGTTGTCTACGCCCTCTTTTTCTCTAAAAAAAAGAAAAGGAAAGGAAATCGAGTTTACAATAGTTGGGAAGACAACTCTATTCCTGTTTGGGAATTGGGGGTTTTAGATTTGAAGAGTCGCTACCAAATGATTAAGTGCATTAGGACACTAAGGGAAAGAATTGAGATGAAGAACCAGAGCTTGGGTAAGAGCTAGAAATTATCTTGAGGGAAAGGTATTAGGCACCCCTCAAGACCCACTACAATTGTGACTTTAAGCAAGCAAATATAAATAGACAAGCAAGAATTACAAATACAAGGGGGTTTTCATATAATAGTTGCAAATAATTTGAAACTAAAACGAAGTTAAAGAAGCTGAAATTCTACATAGAAAGTAGTTTTAAAATTCAGAATAAACGAGTGAAGAGGGAGAAATTTTACATAGTTGCTGGAAGTAGCAGTTAAAGAAGCTGAAATTTGAGAAAAAGCAGTTTTTGAAGTAAAATAAACAAATAAAGGGAGAGGGGTCCTACGTTTATAAATAATATGGATCACCCCACACAACATCTGGTAACTGTTTATACACGTGGTGTTATCACGTGGTCATCATATCCATATTCTACCGACCCCACCCCGTTAAGGTATTAAAGCGCGAAATATCTCGTTATGCTAGTACCCGTCCCAATCCTATTAGTCCCGGAGGCATTTGGAATACTAGTCCTAAAGGGAGAGGGGTTTGGGGCCTTTTGGGAGTATTCAAAGGATAAAATACTAAGGAGTCAATCAAAACACATAAGGCAAGTAAAGGGGAAAGCAAATAAGCAATTAGGGCTCAAAGAAGGCTCCTTAAATCAGATAAAGCCATAGAGTTTAGCATGACTTGCACGTACTGGTTTGGTCTTAAATTAAATAAAGCGATGAGTGGACTGGTTCAATACATATTTTTAGACGGAAAGTTTGCATTAGGCTCACTCGAATTCAGTTGTCTAAAATTGATCTAATTAATTAATTAATCCTTTGTCTAAGTGTTGGATAGAACTGCTGATTTTAAAACACAAATTGATTATAAAGCAAAGTAATAGAGTAAAAGGAGTTTCAGAAAAAGAATGTACTGCTTTTTAAAAAAAAAAATTAACGAAAAAAAAAGAAGTGAACTTCTGAGGACATGCAGACTAATTGGAAGACGAGTTTCACAAGTCTTAAATGGGTTTCAGAAAAATACAAATTCGTTTAGAAAAGATCCGTTACTTTATGAGCTTCAGTAAATACTAATTTCAAAAGGTGAATGCTATTTTGAATGAATGAAACGGCTCAGATTCAAAGTTCCTATAGGCATGCTCTCCATGCGTTAACTGATTTGGACCTTTTAAACAGGGGTACTGCAGACATGGTATCTATATGCAATTTTGTTGTTAAGCCTAATTGTTTGCCTAATAACGTTATTATATAAAGAAATGCCAATCCCTATAGGCATGGTATCTATATGCTTAGTTGCAGAAATCAAATGTTAAATCCTATAGACATGCTTTCTACGTGTGAAGTTGCACAAATCAGAAATAAATCCCTATAGGCATATTTTCTACCCTTAGTGTATAAAAGTAAACCCCCTCCCTTTTTTTACTAAATCCCCATGAGTATATACAAATTATTACAGACTAAAAGAAATAAAACTGAAATTAAAAATACATCAGGAATTATCAGCTACATCCGAACAGCCTAATTCAGACTTAGTGTCTAATAATATGAGATTCAGCCACTTCCGAGATCCAAATTTCCAAAGCCTTCTCTCATCTAGGGTGTTTCAGAGATCAAGGGGGTTTCAGGAACCCTAGGCAGTGCTTACACCCAAGATGTTAATTAGAATGAGTTATAGTGCAGTGTAGAAGGGCCAGCCTTCAGGTGTCCAAGTTCATAGGGAGCTCAGGGGTCTCAAGGCAAGGCTCACAAGAGAGGGGCAGAATTTAACTTCTAAGAATGTATGCAAGTGCAATAGAGAGGGGTAGGGAGTGCCAAGTCAGGCTGGTGGTCATACCTAACCATGAGGTAGGCTGGCACACCCCTGACCAAACTTGTTGGCCAAACATTAGAGAGTAAGGGCCTAGTGGAGGTCAAGCCATGGCCTGGGCAGTAATTACAATACTGTCAGGCTAAAGCTTTAACTCAGCACACATAGTAAGGAAATGGGGATGGAGAATTGAAAAAGTTTAGGACCCAAAGGGTCCAGTTCATATCCATGGACAATAACTTCAAATATATTGCCATGTTTTGAACCACAGCTCAAAACACATAAAGGGATATAGGAATGGGATTCATTACAAGAAATGAGCAGGATATAAGCACATTGCACAAAGATTAAATACTTCAGACATTAAAGTAAACACGGACATAAGAACTGGGAAGTAAACACATTGGAGTTGGGGCTGGAATTAGAACTAGAACATACCAGTTTCAGAAAGCATAGAGAGCAGAAATCTTGTAACAAGCCACAGTACAAATAGCAAGAGTATACTTATGCGTGTGAGTGTGAGTTCAGAAAAAGACTCCCGTACTCTTTTTTTTAAAGAGTTAAGTATTTATAGTTTGAAACCAGGCAAGAAAAAAGGCAAGAAAATAACCATGTATCAATTAGAATCAATTAGTACCAGAAATTCCTTTAATTAAGGAGTTCAAATTTGAACGGTAAAGGGCAGAAGTTGTTTAAGGAAGGAGATCAAGTAAACATATTGTATATAGCATACAAATAAGGGGTAAATACATAGGGTTTTAATTAGGGAAAGAAAATTTGAAATACACGGTTAAGTAAATAAGGAAAGAACAAAGTAAATCAATTAGTGCATAGTTAATAAGGGAATCAGGGATTCAAAATCACTAATGAACCAAGTCAGAAATAGAGGAATCGAAAGGTTAAAGAGAGTATTCAAATTAAACAAGGAAAGAATCAATCAGGCTTACACAAGGAAGTCTGAAATCAGTCCCAAAATTGAACGTTATTCTAGAGGGACAACCAGTGTATATAAAGAATGAACAACATTGGGTGTGTGAGGTTAAATCATGGCAAAGAGAAACAGTAGTGCTAACGAAACATGATAGTCATAGAGGTTAATCTAGTAAAAGGGAGAAGGGGGTATCAGAAGCATGCTAAAGAGTCAAGTAAACAAGGTCTTATAGAGTTTAGCAAAAAGTCAGAACCACATGGAGCAACAAAGACAAAACAACTTCAGGAACTCAGATATTAGGGTTATGAAACCAAGCAAGTTTAGAGATGTGAAGCACACAAAGCACGTAACAAGTGGCCTCAAAATTCGAATGAAACCCCAAATTCTAGGGTTTTTACCATTAATCGAGTCTAGAGATGAAAACGACAAAGTCAGGCAGAAATACTAACGCAATAAGTTCAAAAAACTCAAAGGGTCTGAGACCTTAAACATGTATTTCCCAGAAAACTTCATGAAAACATAATAAAAGAAAAATCGTGCAAAATACAGTAGGGAAAATCATAAGAACAAGGTAGAAGAAAACACATAAGAATCACGGTAGAGCATTTAAAATCAGAGAGACCCTAAGTCAGAGAAGATGAAAGGTTTGAAAGCAAACTTTTGAAAGAAACTTTGGGAAATCGTTTGAAACCTTAAAATAAACATAGATCTAGAACAGATCTAGAGAAATCAGGAGAACCTTGAAAGGCTAGGGTTTCAGAAGAACCCTAGAAGCGAGAAAAGCCTGGAAAAGTCACGATCTAAGCCAGAGAATATCACAATCAGGCTCAAAAAACCAAGAGCCACCGGAGCAAGGCCGGAGATGATCGGGATCTTCGAATAGGTGAAGATCTGAGTGAAAACCCTCGAGGTCTGGCCTCGATTCTTCAAACAAGAGTCATGCAGGAGCCACTGGAGGCAAGTACAAGCCTTTATTGGCTTTGGAAGCCATGGATTTAGGCGATTTTGGGTGGTAACCGGAGGGAGGCGGCTAGGGTTAGGTTTAGGTCTTAGAGAGAATCAGAGAGGAGAGGGGATTCGAGGGTGGCTGATAGAAGAGAATGAGGGAATTAGGGTGGTCATTTGTATTTAAAAAGGAAGGGGATTGTCACACCTCCTTTTTTACACACCGCCCCGAAAGGTAATGTATAAGGGAGTTTTTCCATTTAAAGTGGCATTATTCGAAATGGGATTATTTATTTATATTTAGAGTCGCCACTTGGTATATGATTGGCTTTAGGTGTCCCAAGTCACCGGTTTAACTTAAATCCCAAATCGAGGAAAATTTTCAACTTCCCAATTGGAGTCTGCGAACCAGAAATTCTGAATAAGGAATTTTGTGTAACTGGGGAAAGTGTTAGGCACCCCCGGATCCCGTGGTTCTAGCGCGGTCGCTTAAATTATTATAAATGGCTAAAATCTAATTTTTATACATGTTCCAACCTACAGTGCAATTTTAGGATTATATACCGTTTTTAGTTAAAAAATTTAAGAAAGTGAATATCGTTTAAAAATGCGCATTTGGATCACGTCACATGAAATGCACTCGTATCCTCGACAACTTCTTATTCAACGTTTTGGGATTTGGATTTGGGTTGCATGAAATGCACACCCGTATTTAGAAAAGTAAAATCATTAAAAAGCACGCCTAAAGCGACTAACGTGTTATTATCTTTGCAGCAGGCCGTGAAATTCGCTAAACGGCACGTCCCGAATTCTAAGTGTTTTAATAGGAACGTTCAAAGAGGGCCCCGCAATTTATGTATTTTGTTTGGAGGGGATCACCTTATTTTATTATTTAAAGGCCAACCTAAAAGCAACTATTATTTTTTCTATTGAATTGGTCTCTAAAGGGCCCTAATTAATTAATATTATGAAATGTTATTAAAGTGATCAAGGAATTTGGGCCTCAAGTTCAAGCCTACACTTGAACAAGAGGCAAGCCTCTTAGTTCAAGCATGCTACTTAACGAGAAAGCCCAAAGCCTAAATCATAAAATTGATCCGATAACTCTAAAGTGTCTTTAGGTCTTCAGCATTCTTTTGGGACTCCAAAGTCAGTCTAGCAAGGTGGAAACGTGATCAAATTTTGGTATTGGGCATTTTGACAATGAATTTTAAGCCCCAACTATTCCAACATAAGGCTGTCAGGTTTGGCTTTCAAGAGCCCACAACCAAATCTTGACCCCTGTATGGGTCTTCAGCTACTGATTTTAATTCACAGCAGCTCAAATAGAAGGCTGGTTTTCGTTCTGCATGTTGATGTTTCCAAATAACTTTAAAACAATTATCACATGAATATGCAGCTCACACAATTTCCAAGTGTTGAATCAACGATTCCAACAGCCAAATCAGTTTAAATCAACATATTATAATGACTTTTATATATGAATTTGGGCCTGTTAATTGAATAATGAATTATCCAGTGTAATCTTAACCGTTTTCATCAACATTTTCCTTCACCATTTCACATATCAACAACGACAACTGTTTCGTTTACATGGAATTACTGAACTACAACATGCATTGTTCAAATTATCCTACTGTTGTTCCATGCTCTCAATCGATTATGAAAATTAAACATAGCATAATAGCTACTAATATCTACTAATATCTAACAAAAAAAAGCTAACACAATCAGTCACTGGAGCTTGATGAACTATAGATTCATCGTTTAAATCTTAGTCCTAGAACAGGCTCCTATGTTTGAGATACTGTCAATAAAAATAAAAAATGGATCAATCCGAATTCTAAATCCTACTGCAATCTACATCTAAAGTATTTAGAGGTCTCAAAACAGTCCAGTTTAGTCCAGTTTATACAATCCAGAGATTATGAAATACAAATCGATATTAGACTTAATCAAATACATATCAGTCAATATCTACCCAGCTAATATTACATAGAAGCCCAAACAAGCACACTTCAGGGAGCAAATGAAAGAGAATTTTATTTCTTCTTTTCACTTCAAAGCTACAGCGAATCAGACTCAAATATGTACGTGGAGATTGAGGCAAAATAAAGGAAAATGGATAGTCAGCAATGTCACAATAGCACAACAGTAGAAATCAGAGGCTTGGAGTAATGTTATAAGGCCAGAAATGATATCAAATGGCACAGGATCCCTTTTCAACTAATGAACCAAACAAAAACAACTCAAATGCACCCAAATCAACTTGAGATTACACCCATGAATACTTTTACAGACTTCAGCCACCGGAAACTGAGCTAAAATGCAAATTAAACACTACAACTTGAAATTCAACCCAATATCACAATAGAAGAGTATTTTTTATTGAGTTTTGTTGTATTTTTCTTTTGTTTTTGATTTTTTGGAAGAAATTAAAATCTAAGAGAAGTTTTTCAAACTATAGGATTTCAGATTTGAATATTCGAATTTGAAATTCAAATTTGAGATCTTAAACTTGCGGAAAATGTGTATTGGGGGGGAGGGGGGGTTCAGGAGCTGGCATTTTTTTGGAATTTTTAGATGTGTAAACTTGTTAATGAAGGCAGATAAGCTGCCTTTTATAGGCAGGAAAAGGGCAGGAAGGTTCTAGAATTCCTTCACTCATTTTCCCCCCTTTTTATTTCAGTTTTTATACATTAATCCCTAAATTTTGGCTTGTTGCCCAAGTTACTGCATTAAGAATGTCGAAACTTACACAAAGACCCTCTTCTGAAAGGATCTAGGGTATTCTAGCTTTGTTTACCACATTTCCTCTATTTGGGAATACCTAAATTACCCTTCATTCAATCCAAAATTACTAAACTAGCCAAGCTAAAAACCCAGCCCCTTTTTATCCTAGTTAAAGACTATCACCTATAACCAAATCAATTTAAACAAAACCTAACGACTAGTTAAAGCTAAGCATTGAACTAAAGAAGTACTAATAATAACTACTGATTAACATAAACTAAAGGAAAATTACAAATCAAATACTGATTCAGCAAGATTAGAACAACACCGAGTAAAAACACACATCAAAACGCAATTGAACTAGTCTGAAATCATGAAACAGGATTAACCAAATCAAAAAATGAAAAATTAAACTAATCATTGAAACAATCAACAGCACAGAATTGACCATGAGCAAACATTAATCTATCACAAGTTATGAATTAAAACTAACCTATTATGAATTAAGACTATCATTAAAAACAGAATCAGCCTATGGACTAAATCAACATAAAACCTAAGAACACGAGGCAAGTCCAAATAATAACAATAAACAAAAAAAAATAGAAAAAACTAAAGACATACCCAATTTTGAAACTGGAAAAGAAAACTGCCCTCTTTTGGAATTTATTTGGACCAAAACGTCCTCAATCGTGTGTTTCCATGAGGAAACACAAGATTGGGGATTATAATAGCCCCAATAGTCGATGAACTTGAACTTCTAGGAACGAGGGTTTTGGGTCAATTTTCGATCTGAAATTCGAGGGAAACCAGTACGATTCGAGGGAGGCTGGTTAAGTGTTTAAGAAGAGGGAGGTGAGGGGAGTGTATGGTGTAATTTTGGAGTGGTTTGGAGGAGGTAAGGTTTTTGACGGAATCTTAGGTTTAAGATTCGAAGAGTTCGGGTGATATTTGAGGGAAACTAGACATGGATATGGAAAGGGGAGGAGGAGAGGAGCATGGGGTGTAAATTTGGAGTGATTTTGAGCTTCTCCACCGGTGGAGGCGATATTCGGCCGGCGGCGGACGGTGGAAGGCGGCGGAGATACGGTGGTCTGATGGTGGGTGGCGGTGGGCGACGGGGGGTACGAGGATGGAGGCTTTTATCTCTGATTTTGTAAAGTGTGTTATTACATTTTTATTTAAAATGCTTGAACAAATCTGGACCATTGGATTGGGGATGATGGACAGCCTAGATTGCTTGACGCCAAAACGGCGTCGTTTTAGTAACAAACTGGACCGGGTAGTGGTGAGTTTTGGGTTGGGGATTCTTGGCTATTTTATGGCTTTGGGCTGGCTTAACAGTGGTCCAAAATTACCAGCCCTTTGCCATTTTTATTTTAATTTCTTTTGTTTGTTTTTCCTTCTTTTCTTTTAGCTCTTCTTTTTTTTTTTAATTATTATTTTCTGATTTCATTAAATGTAAAATTAAAAATAAAAGACCCAAATTGACTCTAAAATTATACTAATTAAAATTTTAAAATTAACTAATTTCTAATTTAAAAAAAAACTTAAGACAAATTCTAAAAATTGAAAGTAGAAATGCAAAGAACCATTTTTGTTATTTTCTTTATTTTTTGTAATATTAAAATGCGTACAATTTTGTATTTTTGGAATTAGATCTATTAAAATGCACAAACAAATGCAAACAAGACACAAAATCATGCAATTAATTCCTAAAATTCAAATAAAAATCCCAATTCTAATGAATTTTATAGGAGTAATTTAAGCATGGCAAAAATCACGTGCTCATAGCTGCCCCTCTTTGCTCGAAAACACGAAGGGTTTTCGGGCAAAGATAAATTAGCACCATGAAGGATTTTTGCATCCTCGACACTCCATTAGAAGCATTTTGGAAACCGTCTGACCGAACCCTGCTTCAAAGGTTGCATACATATCCTTGGCTATAAAGGAATTAGGTCAGTGTAGTTCTAGAAGGTTTGGTAGCTGGGACTACCAGGAGCTGTGATTTCACTACTGTTGCTGCTACTGCTTGCTGACCTCCTTATTACACCAAAAGGAAAATCAAAGCTAAGCTATCTATGCCTATCAACTATGAGTTACAAGATTCCTATATATAATTCTCTTGAAACTTGATCTTAAGTCTTAGCTGATTTTGCTGTGGAATTCGATCTGAATCTTGATGCTCGCAAGCTGTAGGTGTTTACTTCTTTCTGCAGCATTGGGTCACAATGGGATCGGCAGAGCTTGTGACTTCAATCAAATTTTGAGCAATCCACACCCTTGTTTGCTTCATATTTGAACTCATTTCTTTTTGTTCTTTTCTTCTTCTCTCGATTGAGACTCATTCCATCGGTCATCTCGCACCCTATGTCTTGAGATCAACGTGCTTAAGATACCAAAACAAACAAATGAATGAAATTTTCTGCCCCAGTTTTCACTAGGAAAATTTCGTGAGTTAGTTGTGACACATATCTGATCAGTCAAATCAGGATTGTGTATGCCTGTGAATTAATCCAGGTTATGCTGGGAAATGACTGGGTTATGCTGGAAAAAGAAAAAAGGGTCCTCGGGTTATGCCAGAACGGAAAGAAAAAGGCTCCTTGAGTTATGCCAGGGAGATCCACGGGTTATGCTGGGATGGAAAGAAAAAGGCCCCTTGGGTTATGCTAGGGGGATCCACGGGGTATGTAGAGACTTGGAAAGAAAAAGCTCCTTGGGTTATTCCAGGGAGATCCTCGGGTTATGCCGGGATTTGGAAAGAAAAAGCTCGTTGGGTTATGTTAGGGAGATCCTCGGGTTATGCCGGGATTTGGAAAGAAAAAACCCCTTGGGTTATGCCAGGGGGATCCTCGGGTTATGCCGGGATTTTGGAAAGAAAAAGCTCCTTGGGTTATGCCAGGGAGATCCTCGGGTTATGCCGGGATTTGGAAAGAAAAAGCCCTTGGGTTATGCCAGGGAGATCCTCGAGTTATGCCGGGATTTGGAAAGAAAAAGCCCCTTCAGTTATGCCAGGGGGATCCTCGGGTTATGTCGGGATCTTGAAAGAAAAAGCTCCTTGGGTTATGCCAGGGAGATCCTCGGGTTATGCCGGGATTTGGAAAGAAAAAGCCCTTTGGGTTATGCCAGGGGGAATCCTTGGGTTATGCAGGGATTTGGAAAAGAATAAAGCTCCCTGGGTTATGCCAGGGAGATCCTCGGGTTATGCTGGGATATTTAAGGAATGGGGTCCTATGCTACATGTCGACGCCCCCGTTTTTCCTCCCCTTCTTTGAAAAAGAAAGAGAAATCGGGTTTACGACATTATGGACAAAACAACTCTTATTCCCTTTTGAGGAATATGGTTACGGAGTTTGAAGAGTCGCTACCTAATGATTATAGTGCATTAGGACACTTTAAAGAGAAGAAGCGATTTTGAAAGAAAAACCAGAGTTCGGGTAAGGGCTTGAGATTATCTCGAGGGGAAGGTGTTAGGCACACCTCAAGATCCACTAGTGTGGTTCCCGGCCATGCTTCAATTGTGACTTTAAAAGAAAGGGAACACGTAAGGTTTGCACATAACAATTACAGATAAGTTTGAAAGTTTTAGGAAAGAAATGACATAAATGATTAAAAGAAGTATTAATTGGAAGGAAACATAATTTTAAGAAAAACATTATACACAAATAAAAAAAAGGAAAGGGGTCCTAGGTTTAAATACAATATGGATCACATCAATGCAATACCCAGCAATCACTCCTCAAAAGAGGGGTCGCATGAGATATTAGCGCACCGGTCATCATATCCATATTCTACCCTTCCCACCCCGTTAAGGTATTTAAACGTGTGGATTGGTCACGAATGCTTATTGCGTGCTATTACTCGTCCCGTCATATAAGTCCTAGAGGGTGTTTTAGGACCACTATTCCTATAAGGTGAGGACTAGGTTGAACCCTTAGGTTTAAAGGTCAAAAATACTAGGCGACATACAAAACAGAGAGGACTTCACGTATGACCCCTCCACAGATAGACACATAATTAGCACGTCTCAATCACATTTAAGGTCTAAAGAAATGGGAGTTTAAAAGTTTGAGTCAAAAATAGGTTTAAATAGAAGCCAAAAATTTAATCAGAATTTCAGAAAGTTGGACGAAAATTATTAGAACTTGAGAAAATGGCAGTAAATATATAACGTTTTAGGAATCAGTAAGAAAACACTTTGAAACACACTTGGAAAATATATAGTAAAGATATCAAAGATGTGGTATTCTGATAAAAGGAAATAGTACAGTTTCGGATAGGAGGAAGAAATAGATGCAAAATCATTCAGGATTTTAGGAGTGTAAGAGAGAGAGAGAGAGAGAGAGAGAGAGAGAGAGAGAGAGAGCAGTAAGTATATCAGTATGGAAACATACTTTTGAAAATTACAGAAGATATTAAAGACATAGTATTCTGATAAGTTTTAGAAAATAGTAGTCCAGTTCTGGACTGGAAAGGTAACTTAGTAGAAAAACATATAGATGTGATTAAAAATAGGACGGGAGTTTAGTAGGAAAACCAAGCGGACTTCAGAGAGGCAGAAACAAGTTCGGACAGTTAAGAAAGGTGGAAATAGCTTAAACATGACTAAAACGATCAATTGATTTTATCCGGCCTAAGGCTTGCCTAGGCGTTAAAGACATTGCCTTATTATATAAAAGGAAGTGCACATATATATTTGTTTTCCAGTTTTTAAAAGAAATTGTCAACCAGTCTTATGTTACTAAACGAAACTAATGAGGCATTCAAACAATTGCAACTCAAACAAAAATCCTAATTGACGTGATACCTAATGCACACAAGGCTCCTAAGAACATAGTCTCTAAATGCAGTAGCAATGACAATAACTTGTTGGTTATTAACCAATTTTGATTATAAAAATGAGTAAAATAAAAAGGTGAAATGTAAAATAGCCTAAAACAAGATTTCTAGTTGTATGCGATGCATGTCCTAGACAGGATATCTATTGCACAAATAAGAAAAGCCCTACAAGCATGTTTTCTACCCGTACCCTTAAACTAAGCATGCATAACCCTCCTAATTTCACTATAAATCCCAATTGTTCATTACAAGTTATTACAGACCAAGATAATCAAAATTACAGTTAATGAAAAGAATAAGAAGTTATTCTATAGGGAGCCTTCAACCAGGCCCAAATCTCCAACCTTACTTCTTTCGAGTTTCACAGCTTTTACCAAGGTTTGGGTGCGGCAGAGCTCCCTAAGGACCCATTGGGGCCCTTGGCCAATACCAGGCACCCAAATAGATTAATATTGAATCAATGCAAGTGTGGAATTACCAGCCTTGTGCATCAAAGTTCAGTGGGTACTCAAGGTACCCAAAGCAATGCTTATACTAAGGGGGTAGAACCTAAGTTCTAGGAGTAGTGAGATTGTGAAAGGATTTGAAGAAGTTGAGTTGAAAACAATTGAAAGAGGATTCACATGAAAAATAGTTTTTTGAAAGAAAAGTAATCAATTGAGTTTGAAAACAGTTAATAAAGAACAGTTTTGAAAGCAAAGAGTCACACAGTACTCAGGAAAC
>MU724840.1:23131-54629 GCA_026770625.1 Nicotiana glauca
AACCTAAGTTCTAGGAGTAGTGAGATTGTGATAGGATTTGAAGAAGTTGAGTTGAAAACAATTGAAAGAGGATTCACATGAAAAATAGTTTTTTGAAAGAAAAGTAATCAATTGAGTTTGAAAACAGTTAATAAAGAACAGTTTTGAAAGCAAAGAGTCACACAGTACTCAGGAAACACTAATAGGGGCAGGGGAAAAGGGAACAAATAACTCACAAGCAAGAACACAGTTACATATACACAGAACACCAAAGAGAAGTACTTCAGAATAATCAAGCATGTTTCAAACAAAGGGGTAATGGTCTTAATAGTATTAGATTGACGGATTAACACATCAGGAAAAGGTTCAGGGTTACTTAATAGCTAAAAGGGCCCTGAATATTTGCTAATAGGGTATAGGGGTGAGGGGGAATAAGGATAAACATGCAGGAAACAAGCACAGGCATGCCAGACTATATTAATCAACACAAAGGCATGCTAATTGCAGTAAGAGCAACAAAACCATAAGTAGAAGCATGCAAGAGACAAAAGGAAGTGTAACACAAAATAGAAAACATATTGCTTTTGGGGCTGTAAATCAAATAGGAGACATACCAGTTGAAGGTAAAGTAATGCAGGGTAGTGGTGAGTTATAGTATGCAAGATGGTGTGCAGAGAGAGCAGCAGTATAGAGAAGCAGCAACAATAGCAAAAGTGAGCAGCAATAGCAGAAATGAGCAGCAATATAATGGAACAGTGAAATAGTCTAAAACTCAGCCTGAGTTTCAAACTAGTGGAGCAACCAATAGTCACAAGAGAAGTGAGAGAGATTATGTGAAACAAAGAGAGAGTTCAGAATATTATTTTTTTGTTCGTGTCTGTGTGTGTTAAGTGAGAAAAGAAGAGTAATACTATTAGTTTTTTTTAAAACAGTAGAGAATAGGGTATAATTATAGAAGCAGCACCCAATTGAATCAATCACAGGTCCTAATTTCCTTAAATCAGGGACTCATGATTCGAATAGGAGTACAGATTATCAGGAAAGAATCAATCAGTCGATTAATAAGCATGCAACATGCAATAAAGGCCAAGTACATAATGCTCCAATAAGGAAAATATATGTTGAGCATTCGAATAACATGTTTAAGTACACAAATATGGTAAGCATGTAAATCAACTCTGAATTACTCAAAGAATCGCGGACAAGACCAAAATCAGAGGGAATCAACACCAAGTATAGAAAGCAACTCACAAGTAAGGAAACAATTTGAAAAATCAATGTAAGAACTCTTAAGGAAAACACATACAAATCAGGGATTCAAAGAGATGCTCGGAATTAACAGAATATTCAGTAAAGAGAAGCATTTAAACTTATTTAAACACAATAGTCACAAAGCTAAGAACCCTAAGTAAGAAATCACATAAACAGTGGAGAGTCGGAACCCTAACAAAGGTCTAAAGCATTGAACTCAGAAACAAACAGATTTACAATATAATCAAGCACATAATCATAGGAATAATCACATAACACTCAAAGAAACAGAAAGTATAGTGATTTTAGAAGGGGTCAAAAACCCTAGTTTTGAAAAGAGGAACAAGAGCGTTTAAAAAAACTTGAACTAATCGAAGATATCAAGTAATAAGTAGTGTAGAACACAAAGATTAAACCATAAACTGTTTAAAAATACATGGATTAAGAGATTTAGACAAAAAATTCGGGTTTACAACAAAATCAGTGAGGTAAGGAACCTGGCTGCGAAACTCGTTAATAATGGAGTTTAAAGCAACATCGAACTGAAACCCACCGGAGAAAGGCCGGAGATAAGCCAAGCGAGGCTTCCAGGGACCGTCTTTCATGGTAGATGTCTCTGGAGCTTCAAGGCTCAGAGCGAAGCAACGAGACGAGGTTTCATGGTGGCTAGAGGTCGAGAGAAGTGAGGATGGAGTTGGCCGGAGAGGCGATGAAAACCATCGGAGAAGAAAGAGAGAATCAGAAGGTTCTAGAGAGAAGGGAGAGCAAACGCTAGAGAGAGAGAGAGAGAGATCTCTTTGCAAATGAGGGGTCGAAGGGGGGGGGTCGTTAGATTTAATTCAGGCAATATAATCTGGGTCATTGATCTCATTTGATCAACGACTCAGATCAAGACCCAGCTGGACCAGGTATCCGAATGGGGTATGGGTCGGGTCTTAATTGAAATTGAGTTGGGTTAATTGGAATATGGGTTGTCTGAAATGGGGTTAAAATTGGGGTTCAATTGGGCTATGTTTGCAATAAATTTTGGCTAGCATTTAAATAGCCATTTTTTTACTTTTAATTTTATAAAAATAGTTAAAATAATTTGAAAAATAAATTGAAAATACAGAACTAATTAATAATATATAAATATTAATCTAAAAATACCAGAAATGATTTTATGATTATAAAATGCGGTTAATTGTAAAATAGGATATAATTATAATTTCATGCAATTTAGCTTTAGAAATTCCAAATAAATTTGTAAAAATATGCAAAAATCATATTAATTATATTTTGTTGTAAATATGAGAATGAAATACGCTATTCACCAAAAAATGATAATTTTTGGAATAATTTTGGATTTTGTACTGTAAAAATAGACAACAAATTGATTCTAAAAAAATCTTAAAAATTGAGGAAAAATACTAAAACTTTTGGGCATGCTTATATATGTATACACAGGCTATTTTGAATGTATTTGAGTATAAAAATACATAGGAAAAATTTGGGTATCAACACTACCTGATTTGTTTTCTTTTGAGATTTTCATTTTCATTTTCTTTCTTCTTTTCTTTTCTTATTCCTTTTATATTTTCCTTTTTATTTAGCAAAACGCATGAAAGAATTTGGGGAGAAACTTCATTTTGGGTCGATTCCTTGCTGCAAAGCTGTTTCAGCGCTTGCACATTTCCTTCTGGGTTGCACCTGCTTCTTGCACGGTTGCTTTAATTGACACATGTTTTAACTTTCAACAAAGAATAATTTATTAGTTTGGAACGGTGGTTGGTTTTGTGGCCTTGATCATCCCGATTGCTTAATCCCGGCCGCATTTCCATTGAGAACTTTTGCCGCTTGCTAGCTTTGAGGGTAAGTCTCTTTCAAACCGACGGGATTCAACTTTTTAGGATTTCATGATGACTCGCCCGTGTGGGCTCTGGCCCTTTCACTTTATTCAGCTCTTAAGACTTTTGTTTTTGACTTTCTTTCTCTTCCACTGTCTTTGCTTTGAAGTATCAACCACCATGGTCAATCGGGATTGGACAGATGCACCCACTGAGGCTGGGTATTTTCTCCGGCTTTTGCCAAGCGGAGCCCTATAAAACCAATCCTGCCACATTTCTTTATAGTAATTCCAGAATCAGTGTTAACCCGAAAGGGATTAAGAAAGAAGTATACAAAAGGCAAGCAGAGTTTAGAGAGAAGCATCCTTTTCGGGGGGAAAAGAAGGACTTATGTGGGGTATGCATGCTAGCTTCAAATGAACATGACATGCATCTTGGACTGGATGCCCGACCCACACAAACTTTCCAGCTTCTCGTGAACCCATTGATCTACATATCAAAACTAGGGAACCTTGCCATGACTCTTTTGGTGATGGGGATGTCTTCTTTTCGGCAGACAGCGCCCTTTGCCGGTTTTCACCAATCGACCTCTCTCATTTCTCTTCTCATCGTCGCCCGATAGTTCTCTTTGCGAGTCTTCACTAAGCGAACTCTCTTATTTTCATTTTCTCTACTCAACATCACCTAATGGTGCTCGGAGGTTTTCACCGTAAGACTCTCTTATTTTATTTCTCTCGATTTGAATTGTATCAGATTCCAACAATGATGTTTGCCACTTCCTTGCCTTTGCCAATTGATCGGAAGGACTTGGACAAGGTCTTTGGGGTAAAAAGGATTTCTGACGGAACTACAACTTTGGAACCGTTTCGGCGGATTCATAGCCGAATCATCATATCATCTGCCCCAATTTCAATTTTGGGGGAAATTGGGATTTTTGTTTTGGTGTGACTGAACCTCAGGGAGAGGCTGCCTACGTATCCTTTCGGAATCAAGTCAAACGTAGTTCATGCAACAATTTTTGTTTTTGTTTTGTTTTATTTTTGTTTTTCTCCTATTTTTTTCTTCTTCTTTTTTCTTTTCTTTTTCTTTTCTTTTTCTTTTCTTTTCTTTTCTCTCTTTTTTTTTGATAGTGCTTCCGGGTTCCAAAGAGGGTAGCCAAAGAAGTGTAACCGGCTCGAAGGGTTTACGAAGGAATGATAGTGTTTGGGGTAGCGGGAAGGAAAGCCTTCGTCATCTCAATTGCACAAAAGCCATCACCATATTAGAATTAGACGTAGTACCTTTTCACTGCTTCTGCATTGACTGATGTTTCAGGGCCATTTCCTTCGATGTCTCCCAGATACAATGCTCCTTTCGGCAATATTTTCCGGATGATGTATGGACCCTTCAAATTAGGAGCAAATTTTATTTTTGCTTCTTGGTGATGAGGGAGAATGCGTCTTAACACGAGTTGTCCCATTTCAAAATTCCTAGGATGCACTTTCTTGTTATAGGCGCGGGCCATTCTTTGTTGGTACAACTGCCCGTGACAAACTGCGACTAACCAGTTTTCATCAATTAATGACAACTGTTCCATTCGGGTTTTAACCAACTCACTATCTTCAATTTCCGCTTCAACAACAATGCGAAGCGAAGGGATTTCTACTTATGTAGGTATGACAACTTCAGTTCCATAAACCAACTAGTACGGGGTCACTACGATTGATGTATGCACTGTGGTATGATACCGAGTAATGCAAAAGGCAGCTTTTCATGCCATTGCCTGGAGCTTTGAATCATCTTTCTCAAAATCTTCTTGATGTTCTTATTTGCTGCTTCAATGGCACCATTGGCTTTTGGCCGATAAGGAGTAGAGTTTCTATGCGTTATCTTGAATTGTTCACATACCTCTCCCATCAGACGGCTGTTCAAGTTTGCAGCATTGTCGGTAATGATAGTTGTAGGAATGCCAAAGCAGCAAATGAGATTGGAGTGCACAAAGTCTACCACAGCCTTCTTGGTGACTGACTTGAGAGTGATGGCCTCAACCCATTTTGTGAAGTAATCGATTGCAACCAATATAAACCTATGCCCATTTGAAGCTTTTGGCTCGATCGGCCCAATGACATCCATACCCCATGCAACAAATGGCCAAGGTGCTGACATTGGATGAAGCTCTGTTGGAGGTGCATGAATCAAATCACCGTGCACCTGGCATTGATGGCATTTTCAAAAAAGCTGAAGCAATCCTTTTCGTGGTTATCCAGTAATACCCCGCTCGCAGAATTTTCTTTGCCAACACATAACCATTCATATGAGGTCCGCACACCCCTGCGTGTACTTCATGCATGATTCTCCCGGATTCCTCGGCATCAACACATTTTAGCAAGTTGAAATCCGGGGTCCTTTTGTACAAAACATAACCGCTTAAGAAGAAACCACTCACGTGCCGTTTGATGGTTCTCTTTTGATCTCCAGTGGCTGGCTCGGGAAATTCTTGTGTTTTCAGAAATCTTTTGATATCATGATACCAGGGCTGAATGCTAGATTCTGCCTCAACCGCATTACAATACCCGTGCTTTTATTTGATTTCAATCTCCAGAAGATCAATATGGGCATTGCCTGGGTAAGGCAGCATTGAAGCTAGAGTGGCGAGTGCATCAGCTAGTTCATTGTGACACCGAGGAATGTACCTGAACTCTATTGACTTGAAGCGTTTGGTGAGATCTTCCACATGTTGCCGATAGGGAACGAGCTTAATATCTCGAGTCTCCCACTCTCCCTGGGCTTGTCGGATAATCATATCAGAATCTCCCATGATCAATAAATCTTTAACATCTTGGTCAATTGCCATATTCATTCCCATGATGCAAGCTTCATATTCAGTAGTATTGTTTGTGCAGAAGAATCGGAGCCTAGCTGAAGCTGGGTAGTGCTGACCATTGGGTGAAATCAAGATTGCCCCAATGCCTACACCTCTAGCATTTACTGCTTCGTCAAAGAACATTTTCCAAGAACGAGTGTCTTCCGAGATCGCTTCTACTGAATTTACCTCTTCATCTGGGAAGTATGTACTCAATGGTTGGTACTCCTCGTCAACCGGGTTTTCAGCCAAATTATTTTCCAACGCCTGGGCTTTCATTATCGTGCGAGTGACATAGACTATGTCAAATTTAGTGAGCAGGATTTGCCATTTTGCTAGTCTCCCACTAAGCATCAGTTTCTGGAATATGTACTTCAATGGATCCAACCTGGTTATGAGGTAAGTAGTGTGGGCTTGAAGATAATGTCTCAACTTTTGAGTTACCCACGTCAAAGCACAGCACGTTCTTTCCAACAAAGTGTATTTAGCTTCATAACTGGTGAACTTCTTGCTCAGATAGTAAATTGACTGCTCTTTCTTGCCGGTTATATCATGCTTCCCGAGAACATAGCCAAAAGAATTTTCTAGAACCGTCAGATACAAGAAGAGAGGTCTCCCTGATTCTGGTGGGACCAAAACTGGAGGGTTTGACATATATTCCTTGACCTTATCGAAGGCCTCTTGACATTCAGATATCCATTTGATTGATGCATCATTCTTCAATAGTTTGAATATGGGCTCACATGTAGTAGTCAGTTGAGCGATGAACCGACTAATATAGTTTAACCTGCCCAATAAGCTTATCACGTCCTTCTTAGTTCTTGGAGGAGGTAAATCTCGAATAGTCTTTATCTTTGTTGGATCTAACTCGATACCTCTCCTGCTGACTATGAAACCCAGGAGCTTGCCTGATGGGACTCCGAAGGCACGTTTAGCTGGATTCAACTTCAAATCATACTTGCGCAGCCGTTCAAAGAACTTTCTCAAATCTCAAACATGGTCACTCTAAGTTCGGGACTTAATGATTACATCATCCACATACACCTCTATCTCTTGATGCATCATGTCATGGAAAATGGCAGTCATAGCTCTCATATAAGTTGCACCGGCATTCTTCAACCCAAATGACATGACCCGGTAATAGTAGGTACCCCAGGGTGTAGTGAAAGCTATCTTCTCGGCATCGTCTTCATCCATCAACACCTGGTGATATCCTACGTAACAATCCACAAAGGACTGTATCTCATGTTTGGCGCAGTTATCAACAAGAATGTGGATGTTAGGCAAAGGGAAATTATCTTTGGGACTTTCCCTATTAAAATCTCGGTAGTCCACACACACCCCGATTTTCCCATATTTCTTTGGCACTAGAACTACGTTGGCCAACCATGTGGTATATCGGACCACTCGAATTACCCCCGCATTCAGCTGTTTTGTGATTTCTTCTTTGATCTTATCACAAATATCAGTCTTAAACTTTCTTTGCTTTTGCTGAACTGGAGGACAATCGGAGTAAATTGGCAATTTGTGCACCACTAGATCCACGCTCAGTCCTGGCATGTCATCATATGACCATGCAAACACATCTTTAAACTCAAACAGGAGTTGGATTATTGCATCTCGAGTTTTGTCATCCGTGTGAATGCTTATTTTGGTTTCCCTTATTGCTTCGACTATTCCCAAATTAACCGGTTCAGTGTCATTCAGATTTGGCTTAGGTTTGTTCTCAAATTGTTCCAATTCTCGATTTATTTCCCTAAAAGCATATTCTTTTTCATATTCTGGCTCTTGATTCATTATTTCACAGTTAGACAGCGTGTTTGAGTCTGGGCGTGAAGTCCGAAAGCATGTCATGTTACTTAAAGCCGCATTATTAGAACTGAAAAGAAAAAATAAAAAAGGAAAACAATAGAAATCAGAAAGAATAAAGAGAAAAATGGACGATGAAATATTGATTTCATTTCTTGGAATCTGGAAAGATAACAGGGTTTACATTCAGGAATTTAAAAAGACAAGAAACTAAAAGAAACATCCGAGCTACACCCTAAAATAACTCGAGATGCAGAAAAGGTGACAGGGCTAGTCTACCAGGACTCCCGCCTGATCGGGAATAGCGTAGCCTTCTAGTTTTGGAGTTTGGCATCTGGTACCATGTAGAGCACCTCAGCGGTGCTAGTACCTTCCCCTGGTTGAACCATGTTGGTTTCATAAAGCATTTGTCTCATAACTCCACATATATCGTCCATTTCCTCAGCCGTGAACACCTCATCGTCTTCTTCTTCGCCATACTTAGGCTTGACAAAAGTATCATAGATATATGGCAATGGTTGTGGCAAAACCCACCCTTCCTTCTACCTTTCCTCGGCCCATTTCTCATCATCTGTGGTAGGGTGGAAGCCTATCCCGAAAAACTTTTCTGTTGTGGGTAGAGTTACCGGCTCGGATATTCTTTGTAAAGCTTTTCCCAACCCTTTTCCTGGTTTGAAACCATTTCTAATCATTTCTTTGGCTACCATAATTGAAGCATTAGATAGGAAAGTCTGGGGGCACAGATTTCCTTCCTCGTACTGATCTGCCATTACAATTTCAAAGGCTTGATAAATAATATGCTCACTTCCTTCCCTCGCCTACAAGCATGGGATAGATGGGTCACGATAAATGGACTGCTCATCTTCTACATGGACCACGATCTCCTGATCTTCATACTCAAATTTCACCATTTGGTGGAGGGTGGAGGGCATAGCTCCTGCAGCATGGATCCAAGGCCTTCCCAGGAGAAAGTTGTAAGATGTATCTATGTCCAACACCTGGAAAGTTACCTCGAAATCCATCGGGCCTATGGTCAATATCAAATCAATTTCACCGATTGTATCCCTCTTAATACAATCAAAAGCTCTCATACAGACATTATTAGGATGAATCCTTCCTGTCCCGATTTCCATCCTTTTCAATGTGGAGAGCCGGCAGATATCAACCCCTGAGCCTCCATCCACCATGACTCGCTTGACATAGTAACCTTCACACTTGACAGTCAGATGCAAGGCTTTGTTGTGGGTCACTCCCTCTGGAGGCAAGTCATTTTTACTGAAGGAGAGTTGATTGACAGTGAAGAACCTTTCTGCCATTCTTTCGAGTTGTTCAACTGAAGTTCCAATCGGGACATACGCCTCATTCAGAGTTTTCATTAGGATCTTCTGATGTTCGGCGGATTTCGTCACCAATGAAAAAAGTGACACTTGCTCAGGATATTTGCTCAATTGATCCACTGTTTCATAATCAGGCATCTTCATTTTCCGAAAGAAGGCCTCTGCTTCCTCAGCACTCACCGGCTTCTTGGCTGGAAAACATTTTCGTGTGGCATTGTTTACCTCTTGTACATTTGAATACTTCTCAACAAAAATTTTTCCTGGAAGTTCTCCTGAGATTTCCTTGCCCTTTATGTAACCACCATCTGCTGATAATCCCATGGCACCGCAGAAGGGTCGGTCATTGGCTTCTGTGTTACGGGTCCAATAACCACCGGCTCACTCAGCCGAGGCGGTTTAATTGTCCCCCATACCACATAAGCCCCTTTCGGCACATACATTTGTGCCCCATTTTTCACTTCAAACTTATTCGGAGTGCTCACAACCAGTGGTTTCTCTTGGCAACCTCGCGGAACATAAAGAACCCAATTTTTAGGAGGCACTATCTCTGCTTTTGTTTCAGTTTTCTTCTCAGGCTCAGTTTTGACAATTTTATTCTTCTTCTCCCCTTTTTCCTGCTTCGGGGCTGCCTTAGGCTTCCTTTCTGCATCGGTGATAGCAATTATGGCTTTCAGGGATGCATCAAATTCCCTGTATTCACAAATCATCCCGATTACCGGCCCGTTGTTGTGGGCGGGCAACGGATTGTTGGTCACATTTGGGGCTTCTTAGTACCTCAACACTATTTTTCCTTGTTCTATCAAATCTTCCACAGCTTTCTTCGATGTCCAGCAGTTGTCAGTACTATACCCCTCAGCTCCTGAGTGATAAGCATAGCGGACACCCCGTTGATAGGATGGTGATTTCGGTTTCTGCCTGTGTTTGGGGGATAGGTTACAGCAGGTTTATCTGGATGAGCTTTGGGAACAAACTGGAGTAGGGTTCACCGATGGGTGTAAAGTTTGTACTTTTGGGTGGTTCCCGAGGACGGAAGTTATTTTGTGGAGGTCGGAGATTACAGTGGTTCATGTGAGGAGGATGGTTGCTTTGGAATAGAGGTTGATTTCTGTTGGCTTGTGGCTGCGGTCGGCCGAAAGGTTGAGCACTCATTACCGTATAAGGTGGGGGAACACAAGCCATATCAGTATGAGGATAGTAGTGTTGAGGGGTTCTTTCAAAGAACACCGGTCTAGGAGCCCGATATCTTGTTTCTCCTGATTCTGCCATAACTATTTCTTCTTTCTTTTTACCTTTGGCCATTCCTTCGGACCCACCTTGGATGGCTTAGGAGGTTGCTTTGATGGCCGACCGGCTCAAGATTTTGCCCGTTTTCAGACCATTGTCTACCATTTCCCCGATTTTAATCGCCTCTGCGAAAGTCTTACCCATGGCTGGCATCATATTTTGAAAGTAGTTTGCTTCCTAGACTTGAAGGAAAATAGTGACCATCTTTACCTCATCCATTGGAGGCTTCATTCTTGATGCCTGTTCGCGCCACTTAATTGCATATTCTCGAAAACTTTTTAAGGGTTTCATCTTTAGATTCGCCAAGAAGTTCCTATCCGGTGCAATGTCTATGTTGTACTAAAATTGTCGAACAAAGTCTCTGGCAAGATCGTCCCATATATGCCAACGTGAGACGTCTTGAGCCATATACCACTCTGAGGCAATGCCGATTAAGCTTTCCCCGAAATATGCCATCAACAATTCTTCTTTGCCACCGGCCCCCCGTAACTGATTGCAATACTTCTTCAAATGAGCCATGGGGTCACGGTGCCCGTCATACTTTTCAAATTTTGGTGTTTTGAACCCTGAGGGAAAATGTACATGCGGGAACATACACAGGTCTATATAGGAGACACACTTTTGTCCGCTTAAGCCTTGCATCTTTTTTAAGCTCTGTTCAAGGCTTCTCATTCTCTTCGCCATCTCATCTTGCTCTGGGGCTTTGAGGGTTTTGTCTTGCCCCGGTGTAAGCTCATATGGTGGGGGCTGAGAGTAAGTATATTGAGGATAATAAGGAGGGTCAGCCTGGAAGACGGGATTTTGGAATCTGAAGACCGAGGGGTCGAAAGCATGCTTGGGTAGTGATGGTTGTGTTGTTGCGAAGCATGGCGGAGCCATGAAGATGTTGGGAGCATTTTCAGATGGAACACCTAGGGGCGAACCTCAGAAGGTGTTCCTAGGAAATGAGCAGTTATAGTAGGTTGCCCCAAAGAAGTGTTTGGGTGGCTGATGGGGATAGTAGTAGCACCTCCAGATCTAAGGCATAACTTTAGGACTTCGGGGATGGTGATTGGAGGTTCCTTTCCATTGTTCCAAGCATCCCACATTTCCATCAGGCGCAGGCGCAATATCCGATTTTCTTCAGCTGTAATAGATTCAGAGGCCGGGACCCCCAAGATGGGGCTGTCTTTAGTAATGAGAACTGGTGGCACAGTCATTTTCGACGACATCTCTGTACTTCCCTTTGATCTAGTGAAATATCGATGTGAGGCCAGCTTACCACAAACCAACCATTGTTTCTAAAAAACTCAGCTGGAATTGACAGCAACAACGGTTATTTTGAAACAAATAATAGATAGGTAACCGCACATTAGAGTGTGATGCACCTATACAGTTAAATGAATATCTACATGTTTGTTACGGTTGCATGCGTCATCCCGGCTTTTCTATCATTTTCTTTTCCTTCTTCTCTCTTTATTATTTTTCTTATTTTCTGCTTTTTTTTCTTTTCTTTGGTCTTCTCTCAATGCCTTATTTTCTTCCTTTGCATTTTTTTTCTCTCTTGTTTTTCTTTCATTTATTTCCCTCGCATTTCTCTTTTCTTCTTAGGATTACGGTCAAATCGTATATAGATTGCCTACATATCATGGCTCCGCATGAATCAGACCAGGCGTAGTTCTTTCAAATAAATGCAAAACTAAGAAAACAGTTTTTTGGGAATTTTCAATTTTTCATTAATAACAACTGCGATTACAAAAGCTACATAGACTACTTGTTTTTATTTTTCTCAAAAGGAAATTACACAAACAGACTCAAAAACAAATATACAGACTCGATTAACTAGGAATACATCAAAGCTTCAAATCCTGGGGCTGCGGCGTATCATTCGGCATCGCCGCGGGCCTACGTGCAAGACCCCTTTGTAACTGCTCTAAATCATTCATGACCTGGTGAAAAAATATCATCACTGAGGCAAAGAAAGTGGTATGACCCATCCGTTCGCCGGCCTAACACTTTATAACAATATAGTTTGCAATGCTTCTGATCTGTTCCCTGATTCGGCCCTTTTCTTGGAGGAGTCGACTTATTTGTTGGGTACGAGCCTCTAGCACCTGAGAGTCCTGGAAGTGAAGGTCTTGTAGAAATTTTATTTACTTTTCCATCTCAGCGATTAACCCATAGCAATAGTCCCTCTCGGCCTGAAATTCTTTGTCTCGTCGGGCTGCCTTTTCTTCAAGAGTATTCATTTTCCGTTTCATGTTAGCAATGGTTCCCTCGTATTTTCTCTTCATTTGTTGCATAAATTGGGCTCTTTCCTCAGTCTTCTTGGCCCACTTTGCCCGAAGTCTTGCCATATTCGCCTCCGACTTTTCCAGTTCTTCCTGGCAGTCCAAAACTTGCTTCTTTAGCCCTTTTATCAATCTTTCATCAGACAGACTTCTTTCTTGATTCCTGGCATCTATTTTCATTTGTTTAATTTGGGCTTTGAGAGCTTCATTCTCCTGGGCTAATTCCTTTTTATCACCTTCGTCAATTGCGGTCGGTACACTCTTTTCGAATTGAAGATCTCGGATCTGTTGCTCCAATTTTCCTATTCTTACTCGGTATTCCCTTTCCTTGGCTTGCCAATCCCATTGAACCTGGGCCCTATTGGTAAATTGCTACACGTGTGGCCTTTTAGCGGGTCTCTCAGGGATCTGAAACCTTTTGCCAAACCACGTCAAGTATTTGGGATCTACCTCGCCTCTAGCTTGGTCCTGTACTATGGTCTTAGGCTCGAGGTACCTGCACTCATTCCATATTTGTCGGATTTTTCCTTTAGGGAATGCAGCTTTCGGGCCTAACTCAATGATTTGCGCGCTCAGATCTTCATCATTATGAACAGTTTGGAATCTTCCAAATTGCCTGAGGACTCGGTATGAAGCATAAGGTTGGATGCTTCGGATACCCATCCGAAGAATGTAAGGTACGTCTGCCAATGTGTACACAGCCTCGGTAGTAGGAAGCCACCCAAAAGCCCATTCAACTTTTTCCGCTGCCAAAGATCTCAAGCATGATGACCAAGCCTCTGTGCCCTCGGGGAATTCTGCAATGTGTACACAGCCTCGGTCCCGAATTCTGCAATACAACTCAGCCCGGTTAAACCGTAGTTCATATACCCCGTGCGATGACAGAGGTGCTCCTGTATCCACAACTATAATATCAGATTGCAAGCTTGAAAGAATTTTACGCCTTCTCGACACTTGGTAAAAGCTCGGTACATTTCCGATACAATCAAGGGAACCACTGAGCTAATAGGTTTCTTAATGGCAACATCCAGCATTCCTACAAGGCTGAGGTCTATGTGACCATATTTTCTTGGACAACCCACAACTCCCAGAAGGGCTACCATGAACGCTGATCCCCGTCGGGCTTCCCATTTGTCTTTGTTCCCGTCATGTGTCAAACCGGTGTTGGGCTCTTCATAACCTTTTGGGTTACCATACCGATGATAGAGGAAATTCAGTGTGCAACACCCCTCTGCTAGATGCGGGTCTTGAATGTCCTGACTGATGCTCAACAAGTACAAGAACCTATGAAGGTTTACCGGTCGTGGGGCCAATAGGTATCTGCTCCATAGGTTCCCGTTGAGACCCGCGTATCCCGCAATCTCTTCTAGTGTAGGTGTGAATTCAAAATCTGAAAACCGGAATACATTATGGGTCGGGTCCCAAAAATTGTATTAATACCTCAATAATATCCTTCCTTGGTTTGACGTTCAATAAATCAACGAGACCGCCCAAAATCTTGATCATAGTGTCTCTGCTTCCTTTTCCCAAATCATGCCACCACATATGGAGTTTCAAGGGGATGTCGCTCAGGACTGAGAAGGTTTTGATGTTGCTTGGATTCATCCTGCACATTTATTTAAAGGGGAATTTAATGATTTATTTTGAAAAAATGGCTATTTTTGCAAAAATTCTTCATTTAGAAAACAAGGACTTGGTTTTGCGAATACGACCTTTCAGTACATCTGGAAGGAATATTTTAAGGTTGTGCCTGCAAATCAGTTAAAATGACTCAAGGTGGCTGTTCTTTCAAAAACAGCCTTCTGGCGCTCTTTTGGGGACATTCGGCTTATTTAAAATAAGAATAGCATCACCTGACTTATTTATAACAAAAATTAAAACTTTGTTGTTTTTTGGGCTATTTTTGCAAAATGGAGGTTGGACCTGATGAGGTTTGCCTACGTATCTTACATCTGGTGAGAATCAAACCAGCGTAGTTCGGGCAGACTTGCCAAAATCAAAACTATTTTGAATAACAATTTTCTTTTTCTTTTTTTGTTTTTCATTTTTGAAATATCCGGCAGCATTTCGGTACTATTTGGGCATTGAGTTTTTTCAAAACAAATGGTCACCCTCACTTAGTCCTAACACTGCTTATTTTCTCAGTCTTCACTCATTTAGACAAGTCGGTCAACATGCAAAGCCGAGCAAATAAATGCGCAAGTAGCATATAAGATGCATTAGGATGGTTAATTCATTTCAGGTCGCCTGTTCTAGACGAACCTAACCCCTGTGTTGAGTCCCCTAAGTCAAATGCACATGATGCAAACAAACGTCTTACTAGGGATTCGGTATGAGTTTTGTTTTTCTAGGCTTAAACCCTAGGTTTATTGATCTAGACTGGCTTACCCGAGCGGACAACTCGAGCCGAGGGGGAGGCAGCATGCGGGGGATACAAAAGCTCCGCCGGATTAGCAACTTATCCAACCTCGTTCTAAATTGGGAAAAGACTCTAAACAAAAGAGAAGCTACATGAAGTGCACCCTTCTCCATGATGTAGAAGACTCAGAGAGAGGAAGGGATTCGCCACAGTTTATATATACAATTTCAACAAATATCAAAGTGGTAAAACATTTAGCACATATAGCATGGAACATGTAGAAAATCAGATAAAGCCAAATATAACAATTGTACTAAGCTTGAATTCTTGAACCCTGAATGAAAATTCTGGGTTCGTTCCCTAGTAGAGTCGCCAGAGCTGTCACACCTCCTTTTTTACACACCACCTCGAAAGGTAATGTATAAGGGAGTTTTTCCATTTAAAGTGATATTATTCGAAATGAAATTATTTATTTATATTTAGAGTCGCCACTTGGGATATGATTGGCTTTTGGTGTCCCAAGTCACCGGTTTAACTTAAATCCCAAATCGAGGAAAATTTTTGACTTCTCAATTGGAGTCTGCGAACCAAAAATTCTGAATAAGGAATTCTGTTGACCCGGGGAAAGGTGTTGGCGCCCCCAGATCCCGTGGTTCTAGAACGGTCACTTAAATTATTATAAATGGCTAAAATCTAGTTTTTATACATGTTCCAACTTACAGTACAATTTTAGGATTATTTACCGCTTTTAGTTAAAAAAATTTAAAAAGTGAACGTCGTTTAAAAAATGTGCTTTTGGATCACATCACATAAAATGCACACGTATCCTCAACACCTTCTTATTCAACGTTTTAGGATTTGAATTTGGGTTGCATGAAATGCACACCCGTATTTAGGAAAGTAAAATCATTAAAAAGCGCGCCTAAAGCGACTAACGTGTTATTATCTTTGTGGGAGGCCGTGAAATTTGCTAAACGGAACGTCCCGAATTCTAAGTGTTTTAATAGGAACGTTCAAAGAGGGCCCCACAATTTATGCATTTTTTTTGGCGGGGCTCACCTCATTTTATTATTTAAAGGCCAACCTAAAAGCAACTATTATTTTTTCTATTGAATTGGTCTCTAAAAGGCCCTAATTAATTAATATTATGAAATGTTATTAAAGTGATCAAGGAATTTGGGCCTCAAGTTCAAGCCCACACTTGAACAAGAGGCAAGCCTCTTAGTTCAAGCATGCTACTTAATGAGAAATCCCAAAGCCTATATCATAAAATTGATCCTATAACTTATCACACCTCCTTTTTCTCTATACCCGCAAGGGCATAAAGGAGTTTTTCCACTTAAAGAATAATTGGAACGGGATTTATTATTAAGATTTCGGAGTCGCCACTTGGGAGATTAATGGTGTCCCAAGTCACCGGTTGAATCCCGAATCGAGGAAAATATGACTCTGTTAATAGTCCGCGAACCAGAAATCCGAGTAAGAAATTCTGTTAACCCGGGAGAAGGTGTTAGGCATTTCCGGATTCCGTGATTCTAGCACGGTCGCTCAACTGTCATATCTGGCTTATTTATTTGATTTTAGCACATGTTTAACCTATGTGCTGTTTATTTTGAACTGCTTTATTATTATTTTAACGAGAATTACAACGTCATAAAAATGTATCTCGAACCACGTCACATAAATGCACCCGCAATTTTTGACACATTTCGACTCCGTTGAAATTTGGATTTGGGTCACATAAATGTGCACCCGTATTTAGGAAGGTAAAATTATTTAAATTGCGTGCCTAAAGAGACTATCACGTTATTATCTTTGGGGAAAGCCGTGAAATTCGCTAAACGACCCATCTCGAATTCTAATTATTTTAATATAAGCATTGAACAAAGGCCCCGCAATTTGCATTTTATTTGGCGAGGCTCGTCTCATCAATTTTATTTAAACTCCAACCCTAAAGTGACTATGATTCTCTACTTTTATTTGTCTCTAAGAAGCCCTAACTGATTATTTTGTTTAAGAATTACTACGTCTAGGTACACGATTCAAACAGCCCGTGTGAGGATCATGGCCCAGGTCGGGCACAAAATGGATCAGTCGCAGGTTTAGGCCCAAGCCCCAAACGAATATGCAGAATTAGGCCTGGGCCAGCCATTAAAGCACTGAATATGCAGAACTAGGCTAAGCTATCAAGCCCAACAAAGTTTCAACTCACGTAAATCAATACTCAATGAAGTGTTTCAAATTAAACCCCTCCAAATACTCAGCGATTGGGAATATGTAAACTAGTTCACAATACTGAATTAGAATGTGGAAGGTAGCATGGCATGATTATTAACTAAAGCGAATTTCTAGGCTCAATAAACTAATTCAGTAGACTCAAGTGCCTATTCTCTGATTCCTACTGAAATTCTAATGTCAACATTGAGATTACCATTTTAAAAAACTATCTCAATCAAATTCGGATTCATACTCACGTGAAGTTGGGAACATTTGATTTATTACTGACCACTTTAAAAACAAGCACGATCCATTAAGCAGATTAACAACTATATCTTTTATCCATTTAACAAAACATGTCTTAAATGATCGCCTGTCATGAACACGGTACCTGTTGAGATTCTGAACAATTTTGAAAACAATTTATTCGATCCCAGCTTGAAACACTTTGGAAAAATTTATAAAACTCGGAAATCAATTAACCAACTGAAACCATTACTTAATACTCAACTAACAGAAAACTATCAACTAGCCCAGCATAGAATTAGTACAACTAATACTCAACCCAAACTCATATGCATTTCTAATTTCCCAACATACGCTTAACAGATCGAATGAACAAACTCGTGTTCAACAATTTAACAGTCCAATTCATACATTCCAGTATCAGTCTATTACACAACATGAAATATCAAATAAACTATTGTTTTATACATCAAAATCAACCAAAACAGATGAAGCTCAGAGATCAACTTCAGATAGCAAATTTATTTCGTTTCGATAGACTTGAGGGCTAAGCACATGTACCTGGAAATGTAAATACAATGAAATTGAGGAGAAATCAGCACAGTAAGTGTAGTAGCAGTAGTCAGTGAGAACCAAATCAACAGCAAACTCTAGCTTGACCCAGAAAATACAATCAAACAAAGCCCGGACATAATTGTAAACCCAGCAGCAACAACAAACACCCAAATACTGCTCGAAATCAACTAGAATACTCCTGAAATTTTAACAACTAAAGAGAGAACTAGGAGATGTGAATTGATAACTAGAACATCAAAATTAACCTACAATTTTCAATGAAACAGTAATTTTTTTTTTGGATTTTTGAAGCTTTTTTTTTGTTTTGGTTTTGGACGTGTTAGATCTAAGATTTGGATTTTTTAAATTCAAACTTGGAATTCAGATTTGCAGAGAATGTATTTGGGAGAATTTTTTAGCTGAAAAACTTGTTAATCAAGGCACTAGGGTTGCCTTTTATAGGCAAAGAAAGGGGGCAGAATGTTCTCGAAGTTTTCACTCATTTTCCCCCCATTTTATTTTCAGAAATCACTTATTAATCCTAAAATTGTAGTTTGTTGCCCAAGTTACTGCATTAAGAATGCAAAAACTTACACTAAGGCCCCCTTCTAGAAGGCCCTAGGGTATTCTAGTTTTGTTTTCTACCTATAGAATACCTATACTACCCTCATTTTGGTTCTGAAATTGCTTAGCCTTAACAAACTGAGCCATTTTCAATGCCCACAATACCCCTGAAGACCCCCTGAAATTACTAACACTAGTTAAACTCTATCAGCTATAACCAATCACCTAAACTAGCTTAAACTAAATAAGACTAATTGTTGAACCAAAGAGATTTCTGACTAACAATCACTAAATTAAATTAATTAAAAGCCATGATGAATTACCAAACTAAGACTAATCAATATCAAACAAAGTCAGTTAAACTATCCCAAGCAAAAGATTGAATTAATGCCTAAAACGGAATTAAACTAAACTAGAACAACTTCACAAACGAGACCAGTATTGAATCAAAACAGAACAAATCCTAATCTAATAATCAAACTAAAAACCAAAAATTAAAACGAGCCAGACTTAAACGGTCAATCAGAACGTGAAAACCAAAACAGAATTGACAAAAATTAAAAACAGAAATTAAACTAGAATCTAACAATCAAAACAAAAAAAAAGAGTTAAACAAATAAAAGGACACTAACTCACCAGACTGCCCTCATCTTGATGCAATTCTTTGGCATTTTTGGGTTACAACTGTCGTTAATCATGTGTTTTCATGAGAAAACACATTATTAAGGGTTATTATAACCCAAAATCGAAGAATCTCTAATTTTAGCATTTTAGGGTTTTTCGGTCAAATTTTGATTTAATATTTGAAGCCTTCTGGTGATATTCGAAGGGAAATAGTTGTATATTTGGGCTGAGGGAGTTAAGGAGATTTAGGGGTGTAAGTTTGGTTGAATTTAGATGATTTTACGTTTTGGCCGGACTTTTTCGATCTAATATTCGAGGGTTTTGGTTATGATTCGAAAGGAATTGAGACTAGATATGGAACGGGGTTTGAAGGAGAATCGATGGTGTAAATTTGGGCGCCATTGGAGGTTGGCAGCCGCTGTGGGCGATTTTCAGTGGCGGCGTTAGGGCGGAGCCGGCGAAAGAAGATGAGATACGAGGAAGACGGTCTTTATTTTAGGGTTAAAAAAATTTTTCGGACACTTTTAACTAATATGAGGAAATAACATGAGCCATTGGATTATGGAGATGGATGGCTGGGATTGACTGAGCACTCAATTGATTCAAAACGGCGTAGTATTTGTCTTATACTACGTCATTTTGTTGGTCTTGGTGGCCATGGTCATTCGGACCGGGTGGGATGAATTTGGGCTGGATCTTTTGGGTATTTTGGCCTGGGCTGGGAGGGAATCCGTTTGGACCAGCACTTTTGGCCCAAATTTGGGTAGACCAATTCTTTTCTTTAATTCCTATTCTTTTTATTTGGTTTTTCCTTAGCTTTTCTTTTGTATTATTTTACTCTCTTCTCTTTTTTTCTTTTTTGTAATTTTCTGATTTTATTAAATGCAATACTAAGAGTAGGGATCCAAATTAGCTCAAAAAATAAACCAATTAATTCCTAAAAAATTCAAATAATAAAGCAAAATCCTAATTCTAGGGAATTTTAAGAGTAATTTAAGCGTGAAAAAAATCACGTGCTCACAGCTACCCCTCTTTGCTCGAAGACACGAAGGGTTTTCAGGTAAAGATAAATGAGCACTATGAAGGATTTTTGTCTGCTCAGCACTTCATGAGAAGCATTTTGAAAATCGTCTGACCGAACCCTGCTTCAGAGGTTGCCTACATATCCTTGGCTATAAAGGAATCAAGTCCGTGTAGTTCTGGAAGGTTTGGTAGCTGGGACTACCAGGAACTGTGATTTCACTGCTGTTGCTGCTGCTACTGCTCGCTGACCTCCTTATCACACCGTGTTGAAACAAAAAAGAAGCTAGCCTACGCTATGATCTATGAATTATAGAAGGGTCTTATCTATGTCTTCAAACTTGTTCTTGTGTTGCTTTAATCTTGTATTCTTCCGATGGAACCCTTGTTGTTGCCTTGCATTGTGATCGAAGATGTTTTGCCATTCCTCCGAGTGATGCTTGACTGCTAAAATTTGAAATACATGCCTCTGTTCTCTAGGCGGGTGTAAGCACGTGATTTTTGCCCTATATGAAAATAACTCCTAAAAATAGACCAAAATAATTTTAATTGATTTTTAGGTGTTTAACATTTTTAAAAATCATAGAAAAAACCATAAAAAATGTCACATTTTAATTTCAAGCCACCTTAGGTTTAATTTGTATTTAGGAATTAATTACATTGAGCTAATTGTGTTATTAATCAAAAATTACAAAAAAATAATCATTTTTACATAGTTAGATAATTGGTTTAATTTTATAATTTGAATTAATTTAGGAATTTAGTTTAGATTTTTAATTAATTAAAGAAAGAAAAGAACAACAAAAAGAAGAGGGAAGTGAAAAGGTTTGGTCTTAAATTCAAATTGGCCAAACATTTGAAAAGCCTAAAATATTTTCCCCCCCAAAACCTTCCCCAAAATATTTTTCCCCCAAAACTACTCCCCACCCCATCACTATAAATACACACAATACACAATACAAGAGAGGGGGGCTCACGTTTTTTTTAGGAAAAAGAACAAACAACAGAAAAACCCTTCTCCTCCATAATCACTGCCAGCTCCATTTCCGTCGACCACCTGAACCAGCGACACCCCATGTTGACCACAGTCCAGCCCCCATCCAAAAACGTCCAGCAACCTGACCGGTCGACCTAAAACAACCCACCTCCGTTCGTCGCCCGTCGTCCAGCTTCCAAACCTAAAGTCAGCTCATCGCTGACCTGAAATAACACACAGAGAACGGCACATTCATTTGCCCAGTTCTAGTTTCTTATTGTTGTTTCTCATTGTTGTATTGCTACATCAAGCTGAGCTTCATCCCGGAAGTTCTGGCCTTTATTTGATTTTGAAGTTTGTTTCATCTGCTGCTAGGTACGTGATTTCTCACTTGTAATCTTCCATTAATTGTATGAATGAAGGCCTGAATTATATGCATCTCGAAAGCCAAGACATTTGGTCATTTACTTAATCTACTGTTTGTTTGTAATAAGGTCTTAAGAAGCATGTTGTTAAGTTTCAAAAGCACTCACAGTAGTCATGTTTGTGATTAATCCATTTCGAAATTATGTATCTGATTTGGATTTGTAACTTGGAAGTTAATTATGTCTTTCTTTCATTCGTATTATACATCTTGATTTGGACTGGTTTAAGGCTGCCCGTTTCATTTAAGTTTAGATCATTAGAGTCTTAGTTAAATATTAGTTAACTAAGATTAGTTTTTATTTTCTGAAATCGTTAATGGGCTTTAGGACTACTAGACCAAACTTTGATTGACCTGTTGTCGCTAATACTTTAGTTTAAGGCCGGATACTAGTTTCGTTCAATTTTGTGATTTTCTTGGATGGATTAATGGATAATGGATAACTTATTATCAATGAGTTCATTTGTAGCGTATTTGGTTATACCGACATTTAGTAGTCAAAGACATACTTCTTTTTACTAGACTCATCCATGTACAAAGAACTTTACATTGATCTAATTTAGGATTAATAATAATTCAAGAATCTCTTAGTTTACTTTAGGCATGTAATTAAATTATCATGGCTATGAGTACGGTTCCCGTGATGTAGTCGTGGCATTAAATTTCGAATTGGTTTTGAATCTGCATATACGTAGTTCACTTAGTTGAATGCTTTTTCTTTAATAAAATTGAGATGAGCCTCGCCAAATAAAACGCATAAGCCGCGGGGCCCTCGATAAATGCTAAAATACTTAGAATTCGGGCGGACCGTTTAGCGAATTTTACGGTCTTCTCCAAAAAATATAAACGCGTAGTTGCTTTAGACGCGTATTTTAATAATGATAATTTCCTAAATACGGGTACACATTTATGTGACCCAAATCCAAGTCTCAACGAAGTCGAAATGTGATAAAAGCCATGGGCGTACTGGTACGGCGTGGTCCGAGATACATTTTTACGACGTTGTAATTCCTTGTAAAATTAAATAATAAAGCGGAATATTAAAAAATGCACATAAAAATGGAACATATATAGAAATCAGATAAAAGCAAAATACAACAGTTGAGCGACCGTGCTAGAACCACGGAATTCAGGAGTGCCTAACACCTTCTCCCGGATTAATAGAATTCATTATCCGAATTTTTGGTTCGCGACTGTTAAATAGAGTCAAACCCTTCCTCGATTCGGGATTCGAACTGGTGACTTGGAACACCATAAATTTCCCAAGTGGCGACTCTGATTTTTAAATAAAAATGGATCCCATTTCGATTGTCCTTAAATTGGAAAAAACTCCTTTATTACTATATCTCTTCCCGTGGTGTAGTAAATGCCGACATTTATTCGGTAAAAAGGAGGTGTGACAGCGGGCTCCTGATTGCTGAACTTGAAAAGTATTCCCTTGTTCTCCAGGTGGGCTCTTGATTGCTGAACTGGAAATGTATTTCCTTGTTCTCCAGGTGGCCGCCTGACTGCTGAACTTGAAATGTATTCCCTTGTTCTCCAGTTGGGTGCCTGACTTCAACAAAAGATACAAACAAAGAAAATTTTCTGCCCCAGTTTGGTGACTGAGTGCATCATGTTATCCAATATCAAAACTTGAAAGCTAAATTTGAATTGTAATTCCCTTGTTCTCCAGGTGGGCGCCTGATTGCTGAAGCTTGAAAAGTATTCCCTTGTTCTCCAGGTGGGCGCCTGACATGCTGAGCTTGAAATATATTCCCTTGTTCTCCAGGTGGGCGCCTGACTTCAACAAAATAACAAGCAAAGAAAAATTTCATCCCCAGTTTGATGAATGGGCGCGTTATGTTGCCAAATATTAAAAACTTTGAAAGATAAAATTTGCATTATACTTCCCTTGTTTTCTAGGTGGGCGCCTGACTTCTAAACTTGAAACGTATTCCTTTGTTCTCCAGGTGGGCGCCTGACTGCAACAAAATAGACAAAGAAAGAAAATATTCTGCCGCAGCTTGGTAACTGGGTAAAGCATGTTATCAAAAAAAAAATTAAAAGCTAAAATTTGAATTGCACTTCCCTTGTTCTCCAGGTGGGCGCCTGACTTCAAAATATCAAACAAAGGAAAGCTCTTGCCCCTGTCTCAATCAAAGAAAAATTTGTTAATATAAAATGGTAGTTAGTTGCTGGCATTTTTGCTGGGTATGTCCCTGTTGCTGGGCTTTACTCCGACCTGCTTCCTTGGACTTGCCTTGAACCTCCTCGACTTCCTGACCGAATTTCAACCCCCTGACTTTGATGACCTAAGTGTTCTATCCTATATTGTTGTTTTTTTGTTTCTGACCTCTATATGTGAAACTTCACTTCTTCCTAACAACTATCTAATTAATTCACCGATGAAACTTCCAGTGGTCCTTTATGTCCTACTTCATCTTGACATCTTTGATATATTCTGTCCCTATTGTGCTGTACAACTGGGAAACTAGTAGTTAGCCTTGATATTCCCTCCCCCCCTTTTATTTTGTACGGAACTGACACTGAAACATCTTAAAGACAGACCTCAAAAGAATGAAATGCAATGACCTCGAGGGTTAAGGATAGAGAGAATCTGAAAACGGATGATTTGTAATGAAGAAGGAAGAGAATAAGACTTATCTGAGTGGAACAGCTGGTGCCATCGATTATGCCATTCATTTTGGATTAAACGGCCTAGTCTGCCCCCACCAATCAACTTTCAATTGCCGCATTTGCTGTTTCGGACTTTCACCCCCCTGATTTTCAACCAAACCCAAACCTTGCTCGTCTTGCAATGTCTTGAGCAGCTTTCACCCACAGACTTGTCTCATCTGCCCATCCGAACAATTCACCTTCGCCTTAAGGTGCCTGTGAGGGTTTTCACCAATAAGACTCTCTCATTTTTTATTTCTCTCAACTCACTTCGCCTTACGGTGCCCGTGAGGGTTTTCACCAATAAAGCTCTCTCATTTTTTATTTCTCTCAACTCACTTCGCCCTACGGTGCCCGCGAGGGTTTTCACCAATAAGACTCTTATTTTCATCATTTTTATTCCGATATCAGAGTGTTGTCCTTGACATGAATCCCCTTTAACTTGCTTGTACTGGCACTTCTTGAAGACTGATCGGAAGGTCTTTCTTTGGACTGTAATACAGGCTTTTGGATGGGGTTAGAAAGAAAGGTATAAAAGCTCGAAATAATTCAACATGAGTTCAAAATTACAATTTTCGGAATCAGATTTCCCACAACAACCACAACTTCTGCCCCAGTTTCTTTCTTGGGGGACTTTGGATTTTTGTTTTGTTGTGATTGAACCTCGGAGAGAGGCTGCCTACGTACCCTTTCGGGATCAAGTCAAACGTAGTTCAAGCCATAAAATTACTCCGTTATTGTGATCTTTCCCTTTCTTCCACTTTTCCTTTCTTTCTTTTCATTTTTCTGTTCTTTTTCTATTCTTCATTTTTCTTTTCTCTTTTTTTTCTTTTTTTATTTTTTCTTTTCTATTTTTGTTTTTCTTTTATTTTCTCTTTTATTCTCTTTTATTTTCCTCTTCTTTTCCTTTTCTTTTCCTTTTAGACTGGTTTTCTCTTGTTTCTCTACTGATTTTCCAGCTCAAGCTTCCGAGTTTTGTTATTGATTCCGAAAGAGGGGTATGAAAGAAAATAAATAAAGCTCAAAAGGGGTAACAAGGGATAAAGTATTTGGATAGCAGAACAAAATGCCTTCGTCATTTCAATCTCAAAAATATGCCAAATACAATAAAGTACAATTAAATAAAGAAATCATACATAGTATCGCTTGACTGCATCAGAGTTGAGCTGTCACGCCTCCTTTCTCCTACACCCGGAAAGGAGTATAACAAAAGGGAGTTAGTTCCAACTTGAAGTGACAATCAAAATGGGATTTATTTAAAAGGTTCAGGGTTGCCATTTGGGAGATTTATGGTGTCCCAAGTCACCGGTTTAGACTGCCAAATCGAGGAAAAGAATGACTCTGTTTAACAGTCCGCGAACCAGAAATTCGGGTAAGGAATTCTGCTAACTCGGGAGAAGGTGTTAAGCATTCCCAGGTTTCGTGGTTCTAGCACGATCGCTCAACTGTCATATCTAGCTTAATTATCTGATTTTAAACAATTATGAACCTCTGTGCAAATTTTAACTTTGTAACTGTTTTTATTGTTTTTAATTAATGAAGATTGCAATGTCGCTAAAACACGTCTCGAATCACATCACATAAATGCACCCGTAATTTTCAACATATTTTTACTTCGTTGGGATTTGAATTTAGGTCACATAAATGTGTACCCGAGTTTAGGAAGGTAAAATTATTAAATAACGCGCCTAAAGCAACTAACGCGTTGGCAATTTGCGATGGCCATGGAAATTCGCTAAATGGCATGCCTTGATTTCTAAGGATAAACAAGATTAATTTACAACGAGGGCCACGCAATTGATATTTTGTTTGGCATGGCGCACCTCGAGTTATTCTAGCTTAAAGGTTTTTAAATTAGTCCATGAGGGTCATATACTATGTCTTGCCTAATATAGTACGATTCCGATCTACTTCTAAAAGATTTGAACTCAATTAAACAACCTACGGATGATTATGAATTATTTTTCTAGACAACTTTGAGATTATTGTAAATGGATTAAAGCATGATGACACAGCAGGCCTTTACAATCACATGCCTTGATTTTGCATAGGTAACGACAGTTATCACATTCTCTTCAAGATATCCCGTTACAACTTTGTGCGTAATTTAGAACAAATAGTCTCTTGTAAATTATCATGTGGTGACTCACAAAGGTGATATGATGAAATCTTATGCATATAACATATGTAACAAACTTGGTTTTTGTGAGATGAAAACTAGCCACATATTCAATGCTCAAGCTTCAGAAGAAAGGAGACCAACTTATTTCCATATTGTTCGAAATTGCAGGGTGGTCACAGATAAAGATACTTAAGATGAGTGTAATGGCAACACTTGAAGACGACTCCTCCATTAATTCTTTCTAGAGTAAAATAATACCAATGAATCTCTCCAAACTAGCAAGTCAACCACATTATCCCATGAGGAACATGATTTGCAAGATTAATTTTGAAACAATTAAGAGCCAATGTTCTATTTCCTTTATCACTTGAGCTTATGGAGTCCACCAAAATAAAAGCCCGGATGAAAACTTTATGATAAAGAAAAGCTTAACAAGAAATTAACAAGGCCAAGTAGCTCCTCGGCTTAACGAGCATCGCATTTGAAATCCAACGAAAGATAATCTCAGGTTACTATCAAGTTAAAATACCAACATCTTTGTTTCGATTCCTAAAGAAAATCACTTCCAGAACTTAACCTCACAACAACAAAATTTGAATAGATTCAAGCTAAAAGAGAAAAAATCACAACCTCAAATCTACTACAAACATCAGACGGATTAAAATAACGAGACGCTCAGGCAAAGAGATGAAACAGAGTACATGTTATGAAAACGAGTTCAACCAAAATTGTCGCTGCTCGAAAATTGCATAGCCGCATCTACTAGTATTCAGATCCAACACGAAAACCATAAAACTACAAGTTATGCAGCAATCTCACTTAACAACTAATGAATTGCACGATTCCTGAATCCTTTTAACTGAGGCATCAAATTATAGTTTAATCACACAAAAAAACGAGGGAAAGAAGTGACCTGGGATATTTTCAATTAGTAAAATTTTGTCAATTACAGCAATTGAATTGAGCAATTGATGCACAAGCCCAGGGATTTGAACAAGAAACTTCAACGGAACCACCGACTTCGACCGGAAACTCAAATGGAGACGCACCTCAACTCAACTACGTCGTCAACCAAATTCCATTTTCGGAACAAGAATCCAAAATTAACTGAAGAAAACAGAGAGTTGTATTGTGCTGATTTGGGGTGAGGTCGTTGGAAGGTTGAAGAAGAAGCAGGACAGTAGTGGAGTGATTTGGGTGTAACGGCTGCTTCGTTCTTGTGTGTGTGTGTGTCTATCAGCGAAATCGTCGCTGGCTTGGTGAGGAGGAGAAATCCGGAGAGTCCTCGTGGTAGTCGCTGGGAATAGCTGGGTGTTCTAAAGGAAATGAGTTTCAGGCTGGGGGGGGGGGGGTTCTGTTCTTACGGCGCCCTGTTTCTTCAGTATAACAGGCGTTATTTTTGTGTTGCAGCTGAAGCCTCCAGAGTTTAGGCTTTATTTTTCTTCTTTTAGACTCTTTAGGCATTAATTTATAGGTAGAGTCTAGGTCTAGGTGTAATTTTGTGTATTTGTTAATTAGTCCCTAGGTCCTTTTGTGTTAAGTACTTAGGATCTTTTTATTTATTTTTTATCCCAAAGAATAGTCTAGAAGGGTCCCTAGACTACACAAGGACTTATTTTTTTTTTTAAAATAAGATAGAATACTACACAATATCAAAGTTAATCTTAACTAATTAAACTACATATGAAACTATTTTTGTATTTTTGAAATTATATTAAAATAAGGTACTATTTTTTTGCTTTTTTTTTTAATTTATGAAAAATGCATAAACTAAAATATTTTTATATAATTTTTATTTTTCTTGTAATAAAATAAAGTAAAAAGTCCAAATGAGTTGAAATAGCGCTATTAGGCATAAATTGAATATTTACATGCTAAAATATGAAAAATCTTGGGGAGGGTCAAAAATCACATGTCTACATAACTCTAAAGTGTCTTTAGGTCTTCAACATTCTTTTGGGACTCCAAAGTCAGTCCAGCAAGGTGGAAACATGATCAAATTTTGGTATTGGGCATTTTGGCAATGAATTTTAAGCCCAAACTGATTCCAACAGAAGGCTGCCAGGTTTGGCTTATATGAGCCCACAACCAAATCTTGACCCCTGTATGGGTCTTCAGCTGCTGATTTTAATTCACAGAAGCTCAAATAGAAGGCTGGTTTACGTTCCGGATGTTGATTTTTCCAAATAACTTTAAAACAATTATCACATGAATATGCAGCTCACACAATTTTCAAGCGTTGAATCAACGATTCCAAAAGCCAAATTAGTTTAAATAAACATATTATAATGACTTTTATATATTAATTTGGGCCTGTTAATTGAATAATGAACTATCCAATGTAATCTTAAGCGTTTTCATCAACATTTTCCTTCACCATTTCACATATCAACAACGACAACTGTTTCGTTTACATGGAATTACTGAACTACAACATGCATTGTTCAAATTATCCTAATGCTGGTCCATGCTCTCAATCGATTATGAAAATTAAACATAGCATAATACCTACTAATATCTACTAATATCTAACAAAAAAAACTAACACAATCAGTGACTGGAGCTTGATGAACTATAGATTCATTGTTTGAATCTTAGTCCTAAAACAGGCTCCTATATTTGAGATATTGTCAATAAAAATCTAAAATGGATCAATCCTAATTCTAAATCCTACAACAATCTAAATCTAAAATATTTAGAGGTCTCAAAACAGTCCAATTTAGTCCAGTTTATATGATCCAGAGATTATGAAATACAAATCGACATTAGACTTAATCAAATACATATCAGTCACTATCTACCCAGCTAATATTACATAGCAGCCCAAATAAGCATACTTCAGGGAGCAAATGAAAGAGCATTTTATTTCATCTTTTCACTTCAAAGCTACAGCGAGTCAGACTCGAATATGTACCTGGAGATTGAGGCAAAACAAAGGAAAATGGATAGTCAGCAATGTCACAGCAGCACAACAGAAGAAATCAGAGGCTTGGAGTAATGTTATAAGGCCAGAAATGATATCAAATGGCACAGGATCCCTTTTCAACCAATGACTCAAACAAAAACAGCTCAAATGCACCCAAATCAACTTGAGATTACACCCAAAAATACTTTTGCAGACTTCAGCCACCGGAAACTGAGCTAAAAATGCAAATTAAACACTACAACTTGAAATTCAACCCAAAATCACAATAGAATAGTATTTTTTGTTGAGTTTTGCTGTATTTTTCTTTTGTTTTTTGTTTTTTTGAAGAAATTAAGATCTAAGAGAAGTTTTTCGAACAATAGGACTTCAGATTTGGATATTTAAATTTGAAATTCAAACTTTAGATCTTAAACTTGCAGAAAATATGTATTGGGGGGGGGATTTAGAAGCTGGCATTTTTTTGGAATTTTCAGATGTGTAAACTTGTTAATGGAGGCAGATAAGCTACCTTTTATACGCAGGAAAGGGGCAGGAAGGTTCTAGAATTCCTTCACTCATTTTCCCCCCTTTTTATTTTAGTTTTTATACATTAATCCCTAAATTTTTGGCTTGTTGCCCAAGTTACTGCATTAAGAATGCCGAAACTTACACTAAGACCCTCTTCTGGAAGGATCTAGGGTATTCTAGCTTTGTTTACCACATTTCCTCTATTTAGGAATACCTAAATTACCGTTCATTCAATCCAAAATTACTAAACTAGCCAAGCTAAAACCCCAGCCCCTTTTTATCCTAGTTAAAGACTATCAGCTATAACCAAATCAATTTAAACTAAACCTAACAACTTGTTAAAGTTAAGCATTAAACTAAAGAAGTACTAATAATAACTACTGATTAACATAAACTAAAGGAAAATTACAAATCAAATACTGATTCAGCAAGATTAGAACAACACTGAGTAAAAAAACACATCAAAACACAATTAAATTAGTCAGAAATCATGAAATAGGATTAACCAAATCAAAAAATGAAAAATTAAACTAATCATTGAAACAATCAACAGCACAGAATCGACCATGAACAAACATTAATCTATCACCAAGTTATGAATTAAAACTAACCTATTATGAATTAAGACTATCATTAAAAACAGAATCAGCCTATGGACTAAATCAACATAAAACCTAAGAACTAGAGGCAAGTCCAAATAATAACAATAAACAAAAAGAAACAGAAGAAACTAAAGACATACCCAATTTTGAAACTGGAAAAGAAAACTGGCCCTCTTTTGGAATTTATTTGAACCAAAACGTCCTCAATCGTCTGTTTCCTAGTCGATGAACTTGAACTTCTAGGAACTAGGGTTTTGGGTCAATTTTTGATCTGAAATTCGAGGGAAACCAGCGAGATTCAAGGGAGGCTGGTTAAGGGTTTAATAAGAGGGAGGTGAGGGGAGTGTATGGTGTAATTTTGGAGTGGTTTGGAGGAGGTAGGGTTTTTGACGGAATCTTAGGTTTAAGATTCGAGGAGTTCGGGTGATATTTGAGGAAAACTGGACATGGATATGGAAAGGGGAGTAGGAGAGGAGCATGGGGTGTAAATTTGGAGTGATTTTGAGTTTCGCCACCGGCGGAGGCGATTTCCGGCCGGCGGCGGACGGTGGAAGGCGGCGGAGATACGGTGGTCTGATGGTGGGAGGCTGTAACGACCCGACCCGTCGTTATGGGAGTTACCGCCCCATTTTCCCCATTTTATGCTTCTATATGTTTCATTATATGTGTTTGGAGAATTTGAAGTAATTCGGATAGAGTTCGGTTAGAAATGAGACAATAAGTCTCTTTATGAGAAGGTTAGTTTGGAAAAGTCAACCGAATGTTGACTTATGAGTTAGAAGGCTCGGAATGGATTTCCGATGATTCGACTAGTTTCGGGGGATGATTTGTGACTTAGGAGCGCAATCGGAATTGAATTTGGAGGTCCGGTGTAGAATTAGGCTTGAATTGGCTAAGGTTGGATTTTGGCGAATTCCGGATGGTAGGTGAGATTTTGATCCGAGGGTCGGAATAGAATTCCGAGAGTTGTTGTAGCTTCCTTAGGTGACTTGAGATATGTGTGCAAAATTTCAGGTTATTCGGAAGTGATTTGGTTGGGTTTTAGATCAAATGCAAGTTTCGGAAGTTTTAGTTTAACTTAGGCTTGAATCCGATGTAAA